>PVKM010002929.1:0-33216 GCA_004027735.1 Carollia perspicillata
GTGGCTGAAATACACTGAGGCTTCAACAGGCTTGGGAGGCAGTTGTTTTCCTGGAAAACAGAGATGGATACTTTTAGTAGGTTTTGCTACTTCTCATACCTTTACAGTCTGACTTTTTCAGGTAGATTTGTGTCAGCCTGGTGGATCAGGTCAAACAGTCTTCCTCCACCTCCGCTGTTTCCCCTTGACCCTGTAGACTTGAGAGGGTTTTGACTAGGGTGAACAGGTCTCTGAATGAGATTTATACTTTTCTCTGTACCTACCTAAGTACTTTGCCTGTTAAAGATGTTAGCAATAACAGAAGTGGTGTCAGATGCGTAAGTGCAGTGTGTTTGCCAGCTTTTGGTTTGACTTGTTTCTTCTCTTGACCTTTTCCAAGTTTTCCAAAAACCGTGCTGATTGATGAGTCATAAAAATGTTACGGGGAGAAACTAGTGTTCTGTACTAGTGAGAAAGTCAAGCATGTCTGAGATATTCCTGCTGAATTTAAAAGGAACTTGTAACTTGGGTGCAGTAGTGACATGTGAGAAGTGGCATTAAACTGTGAAAACAGAGCCCACCTCCTGCTGCTCACCAGTGGATGG
Source organism: Carollia perspicillata (assembly GCA_004027735.1). Taxonomy (NCBI): domain Eukaryota; kingdom Metazoa; phylum Chordata; class Mammalia; order Chiroptera; family Phyllostomidae; genus Carollia; species Carollia perspicillata. Next base: position 585 of record PVKM010002929.1, read on the forward strand.
AGGATTTCACGGTTGGGGCTGCTGGGTTGCTTGATATTCTTGGTGGCAGAGTGAGCGCAGTTCTTCAGTCGAGGACGATGTTGATCGCCAGGCATTTGGTTACCAATCTTTTTCTTGAGAGGCCAGTCGTCCTGTCGTGTGTGAGGATGGACTGCAGTGCGTTTGTCCAGGGAGCCTTTACGCGGCACGCTGTTCCTCTGTGTTTACTCCTGGAAGCTGTTCAACATTTGTGGTTTGGAAAGGAAACCCGGATTGATTTCTGACAAATGGCTCAGGGGAGGTGAAGTTCCACTGAACAGGGATGCCTCTCTTCATTTACAAAAGATAAAAACTTAAAAAACATTATTTACATAAGTAATACATATACATGGCTTAAAAAGTTCAACCAGCACAAAATGGTATATGATAAAAAATGTCAGTATCAACTGTGGCTCAGCTGTACTAATACTGTGTGTACTCTAGACACGATGTGTTGACAGTGGCACTTTGCTTCCGAGGACGCATAACCCCAGTCCAATCAAACTCCACTAGGTGGTCATCCTACAGAATACTAGACCGTCACTCCTCAAAACCGTGAAGGTCATCAGAAACAAGGAAAGGCGAAGAGACTGTCACAGACAAGAGGAGTCTAAGGGGAAATGACAGCTCAATTTAGGAGAGTGTATTGGATGGGGTCCTGGGACAGAAAAAGGGCAGCAGGTGAAAACTTAAAAAGTCTGAGTAAAGGGTGGGCTTTCGTCACTAGCAATGCGTCAGTACTGCCTGGCCCATTAGTTGTGGCAGAAGTGCCGTACCAACGTAAGATGCTGACAACGGGGGGAGCTGAGCGCAGGGCGCATGTGACCTCTGCTGCGTTATCTTCTCCCTTTTTATGCAAATCTAAAACTATTCTAAAAAATAAAATAGTTGTCTTTCTCTGAATTTCTAGTACCCTGAGCCTGAAGGGAACTCACTGCTTGCCATTTTCTTGTGGCTTCTTTGAGAGAGATTTTAGGTCAATATAAACATAATGTATATATTTTCCCTTTCCCTCCTGCTAAAAAAAAAAAAAAGCCCAGCCAAATGGCAACGTACTATATGCAATATTCTTCACTTAAAATATATTTGGAGATGGCTTCATGTCAACATATACGTTCATTAGTATTCACAGTATTTCATTGTGTAGATACAGCACAGCGTACTGGGCCCTTACTGACAGGTAGTCAGGGTTCTCCTGGGTGACTGCACTGCGTTGGTTTATACCCCTAAGGTTTAGAGCAGAGTTAGGAGGTGGGAGTTGGGACAATGCGGAGGGAACAGTCAAGTTTTATTTTGTTATTTAGTTAGATTGCTTGATTTAACACTCTACTCTGTCCAAAAACGATCAAATTTTATTTTAGTGTTTTGTTGGGTTTATTTATTTAATATCACACCTGCCTCTGTAAGAGGATTTGAGACAGGTTGTGTCCTATTTGTTTTTTTAAATCTACTTGATAAGGATCTGGGAGATGCTCTTGTGTTCTAATCATAGTCCTGAATAAGTGTAGGTGATACAGAAGTGTATTATGATATAGGCCCAAATATGACCCATGATGAAATGAGAGAGAAAGATCCAGAAATATGTTCCTATTTCTGTGATCTGTGTTAACATCGTATCATAGCCTGCTGTAAAAAAACAGGAGGAAGTAACTGAACTATACATTGTTTTTTCATTGAGTTTTAGGTGACATTCCAGATGAGCTCAAAAAAAAGGGAACTGAAGGTGCATGACTGACTCAGTGGAATAGTCTTTGTCACCAAGGGAAGGGGATGTCCTCCGTTTCTTTTCTGTGTATAGCATACAGAGTCAAAGGCTTCAGCTTTGTAGCGCAAAGTGAGTTAGCCTCCACTGTAAGTCAGCGTCTGGGAAGATGTCCTGTAAATTGTTGGGATTTATAAGCAGTACAAAATGGTAACGTAGTTTTCTCGTGCTTTAGCATGTATTCAGGAAGGGTGTGTACTCGGGTATGGTGATGCGGCTCCGCACAGTTGTGAAACTGTTGTTGACTGTTCACCAAGGGATGGTTCTATCTGAAGATGTAGGAAAACAAGATGGACAGGGAAATGAGAAAGCCTTGTGCTTAAAAAAAAAACAACTTTATTTATTTACTTCTAGAGGGAGGAAAATGGGGGGAGAAAGAGAGGGAGAGACACATTGATGTATGAAGGATAAACAGCGATTGGTTGCTTCTCACATTCTTCCAACTGGGGACCTGGCCTGCAACCCAGGCATGTGCCCTGACAGGGAATTGAACTGGCGACCTATTGGTTCGGAGGCCGGCACTCAATCCACAGAGTCACATCAGCTAGGGCAGAAAGCCTTGTGCTTTTTTACTGATTCCTTTTCATTACAAAGAAAGCCTTCCTCCAGGAGCTAGCCTTACTTTTCTTGTCTAGATTCAAAGGATGGCTCTCGTTAATTTATTTAATTATATTTATTTTAATCACAAAATAAACAGATGAGTCTGTTCTCGCAAAATACTCAAATACTGTTCCCCTTGACTTCAGTCCCACTTCTCTCCACAAAAGAAACCATTCTTGTTCTCCATTTGGTGTATATGGAAAGGTGTGTGTTTGTATAATGCTAATGGTATCATGCAAAATGCACTGTTCTGTTTGACTTATTCAGTGAGCAGTGTGTATTAGAGGGCATTTCAAGTCATTACACATTGATTGACCTTGTTGCATTTCATGGATGTAACAGAATTAATTTTACCTTTCTGTTGTTGTTGGCTTTCTAGGCTGTTACCATTTGGGGTTGTTACTACAACTAATGCTGCAGCAAACCCCCCTTGTACATTCCCTGTGCATTGTGGGAGTTTCTCTAGGTTATCAGGAAGTGGATTTGCTACTCATAGGATTTGAGGATTTTAAATTTTACTAGATACTACTTGCATGTTGTTGCATGAGAAAGACAAGTTGTAGATTGCATTAAGTGTGATATAATTTATGTTGGGAGAAACACCCACATATGTTATAGGAATGTGCCATTAATCAGACTGCTAACGGTTGAAAATTTGGAGCGAATACTAGACTTGAGAATAGGGGCGAAAGGAGATTTGGCCTTTTCAGTGATGTTTAGGTTTTTATAACAATGTATTCATGTATTACTTGAATTGCTATAGTTACCAATAAATAGAGAGAGATTTGAAAAATTTATATCTGTATTTATGCATAGAATAATCCCTGTTTTCAACCACATACTGACCATATATTAGGGTGTAGAAAAAAATAATGTATTTTATAAAGTAGAATTAGGTGAGGGTTACATTCTTTGGCTACTATTATTATCCCAATGTAATAATTAATCACCGGGGATTTTCCAGATTTTATACCAAAATGCTGTATGTATTCCAGCTTTCTGTTTATAGTGTTTGGATTCTAGTACAAGTAACTAAAATTTTAAAAATGTTACCATTGGCCTTAATAACCTTTAATGGAAATATAGCACTTAAGCGTCATTTCTATGAACATAGTAAACAATTGATTAAATGATGTGACTCCCAAGAATGCATGTTACTTTAATATGTAACTTTTGTTTTTCTTAAAGAGATGTGAAAGCAGGAAATATTCTTCTTGGAGAAGATGGCTCAGTACAGATTGCAGGTAATGACTAGTACGTCTTTTATTTTGACTCAGTGGTCAGTTTCCGTTTGCTCTTCTGTGCACCTGTGTCGGCACATCCCTGCCCACTCTCAAGACACCCTTCACTACTCAGTCTTAATTTTTGATCTTAGCCATTTTTCTGACCATTACTCGTTACTTTCTGGTTATCCACTCCTTATTCGCCATGAGGGTCGTCTTCTCTGGGTTCTCATAGCATTCTGTATCTTCTTTTAAGGGAGAAGTAGTCAAGAAGCCTCACTGCGTTTAAAAATACATATGCCGTAGGAAGGCGATCCAGAGCTGCCTCTGTCCCGGGGGAGACGGGGGATTTGCCATTAGGAAGAGGCATCTGACGGGGGGAAGTGCACTGTGGGGAGACTCAGAGCGGACGAGATGAAAGAGTTGGAGTCCAGGGGCCGCCATAGGTGGCCCTGCTCTCCTGGTGAAGTGACCCTTGCTTTAGGCTGAGACCCCAGCATGGTGGAACCACCGGATTGCAGAGTGACCCGATTATCAGAGGAAAACCTCAGCTTAGTCCCATGTACCCTGTACACTAGCCGGGTGTTTAGCAGGAGGCAGATAGTTACCCAAAACTTGATTCTTTGTTCAACTTTAGAAGATAATTTACATAATTTTCACAGTAGGGGACTCTTTTTACCAAGCCACATAATGCTTGGTAAAAATTGGTAAGTTTGGCTCTTAAAATTAGCAACTTCTCTTCATCAGTAGAGGAACCAAAGCTTACATTAAGGGAAAAAAAAAGATTAAAAAATACACACATAAGACTTCCCAAGTGAAGAGATCAAAATATAAATATAATAAAAGGTGTTCAGCATCACTGGTAGTTAATGAAAAGTGAAGTAGAATAACGTTGGGCTACAGTGTACTGACTGAGCTGGCAAAAACATCTGACAATACCAGGTGTGTGTTTGGATGCGAAGCAAGAAAAAAATCTCATACTCTGATTGCGTGAGTGTAAATTAGTACAAACAATTAAGTTAAAAATACACATACCCTAAAACTTTGGCCTCTAGATGTTAGGCCTAGAGAAATTCATGTGTGCCATTGTGCTCATAAGCCTTGAGAGTTGCAACAGCCCCAAGCCCTTCATTAGTAGAATGTATAAATAAATTGTGGTTAATTTATACATTAGAATACCATCTAGTGATGAAATGGAATAGAATTACAACTGTATACAAAAGCACTAATAAATTATAAAGACTTAGGATTAATTAAGGTAGCCAAAATAGAATACAAGGTTGGGCAAAAGTAGGTTTACAGTTATGGTAACACGAACAGGGTTTATTCTTGTATTATTATTTATTTACTAATTACTGTATTTAGTATTATAATTATTAACTTACTTTTGCTCACCCCTGTATATAGCATGTGATTCCATTTATGTAAGTTCAACATCAGGGACAATGTGCAGTATTGCTTAGAGAAGCAAAATGAAATGGAAAAAACTAAAGATAAGAGGATTCTGGGAAAATGGTGAGTAGGAATCACCAAGAATCTGTCTTCCAGTTAGCAGTTGAAGAGACCGAATCTATCTGATGTACAGAAGAGTCCTTGAATAGAATTTTGTTCATTTTGTTTTATAACATTGATGAGAATTGGTAGGCACTCAAATCTTACATCAATTAGCTTACGGTAAAATTGGTTTCATTATACATTGTTTCACTTAAAGTCACAGATATTAAGTGAGGACTTACTCTAACTGATTTGGAATTCTGTAGATCATTGAAGACTTGAAAATTCTAGGGAAGGTCCTGGAAGATTATTGGTCAATTTCAGAACACCCACGCCTTACCCGACAGCCACATCGAGGGCAGCTGTGCATATGTTTTTGGAGCAGTTTGCATGAACCATGGGGTGGGCAAAAAGGATTCTTTTGTCCAAATATCTGGCATCTGTGCTCTGCTCGCTGATTACTGTTTCTGATCTGAAAGGTGCAGGCAAAGAGCCAAGCAGCCGTTCTGGTTACCCCCCTTGCCCCACAAGTGACTTCCAGGGGACCTAACAGGCTAGCACCTTTTTTCCTTCACTCATTTTTCTGTTCTTTCTCCTTTGGAAGCCAGACATTAAAGACTATGACATTAAGAAACGACTACATTTTCAGGAAAAATTGGAAGGTAACAGTAAATGCCAAAGAAAAAGTGCATATTATACCTCAGGGTGATGCTTGACACACAGTCTACAACAACCCCCACCCCCCAAAAAGAATCCCAAAACATTAACAAAAACAGCAAACCCTGGAAAGGAGATAGAATCTCATCTTCACAGTTGCCATATTTTTGGATTCATATCTCCAGTTTTCAACAGAAAAATCACAAGGCTTTCAAGTGAAACTTGTCAGGGGAAAGACATAAATTAACAGAAACTGTCAGTGAACAAGACCTGATGGCAGATCTCCTAGACAAAGATTTTAAGACAGTCATCTTAAAGAGGCTCAGACAAGTAAAGAATGATGCACAGAAACCAGTGGAGACCATGTGTGAGCAAAATGGAACTATTACTACATAGAGAAAACCTAAAAGAAACCAAAAGAAATTATGGAGCTAAAAAAGTAACTTGTGCTGCAAAAGGGAAAACTCACCGGAAGATTCACTTGCATATTTGAATTGGCAGAAGAAAGAATTGGTGAGCTTGAAGACAGGGAAATGGAAATTAGCAGTCTGATGAGTAGGACAGAAGAGGATTGAAGAAAAGGGAACAGGGCCCGAGGGACTAGTTGGACACCAGTAAGTGGACCAACGTACACGTTGTGGGAAGCCCAGCAGGAGAAGAGAGACAGGTGTACAGAGAGCTGTTTGATGAAATAATGGCTGACAACTCCCCACATTTGATGAAAGACATGAATATAAGCATATAAGAAGCTCAACGATCTCCAAGTTAAAAAAAAAAAAACCTAAGAGACACACAGACACGTTATAATCAAACTTTAAAAAACTGGGGGCAAGAATCTTGAGAGCAGCGAGAGAGAAATGAATCGTCACAAGGGCCGCTGAGTAAGGTGGTCAGCAGATTTCTCATCTAAAACTTTGGAGGCCAGAAGGCAGTGGGCCAATACATTCAAGTGCTAAAAGAATAAAAAGCGTCAGCCAAGAATCCTATATCTGGTAAAATGCTGTGAAAAGTGAGGAATAAATTAAGACATTCTCAGATAAGTCAAAGCTGAGGGAATATGTTTCCACTAGGCCAGCTCTGCAATAAATGCTCAAAGGAATCCTGCAAAATGAAATGAAAAGACGCTAGACAGTAACTCCAGCAGTATGAAGAAATACAGATCTCAATAAAGGTAAATACATGGGCGAGTGTAAAAGCTATGACTGTAAGTATTACTGTAACAATGATTTGTAGCTCTACTTTTTGTTTTCTATATGATTTAACAGACTAATACACTGCTAAAAACAATTATTGGTCTGTAACATTAGTTTGTAACTCATCTTGTTTTCTACATAATTTAAGAGACTAATACATTTAAAAGAATTATTTACATTTTGAACACAGTGTATTAAGATGTACTTTTGTGATGGCAACAGCCAAAAAGGGTGGGAACAGGGCTGTAAAGGAGAAGAGTTTTTGTGGGCATTGAAGGTAAGCTGGTCTAAATTCAAATTAGAGTGTTTTAGAGTTCCTGTGGTAGACACAAAGAAAATAGCTATAAAATGTAGACCCCCCCCAAAAAAGAGAAAAAAATGAAGCTTTCACAACAACAAGAAAAGCACAACTAAGCACAAAAGAGGTGGTACAGGAAATACGGGACAAAACTTTAAGACAAAGAAAATCACACTGACAAAAGTCCCTTCTTATCACTAATTCCTTTAAATGTAAATGGATTAACTCTCCAACAAAAGACAGATTGGCAGAATGGATAAAAAACACATAATCCAACTATGTGCTGTCTGTACAGGTTTTTCCACTCTCCTAAAGTACAGTATTTCTATGAAGTTTTTCATAAGCCAAAACAGCTTGAAGCAGAGAATATGTCTTGTTTTCAGAGTTCATTTGAAGCCACTTGCTTTCACAAAAAACCTACATTGGTACAATGACGCCTTTTTTTTTTAAAGTGAAAATCCTCTTTTGAGTTTCTTTTGGTTAGTGAACACAGGTACTCGTGTAGGTCTTTCATAAAAGCTCAGACTAGAAAGCAGATGCCACCTGTATTGTGAAAATATCAATGCTGTCCCAAATTGTTGATGGATTCAGGGCAGTCACTCTCAAAATCCCATTGATTTCTTTTTTTGGCAGAAATAGAAAAATCCATTGTAAAATTCATATGGAATCTCAAGTAACCGCAGATAGTCAAAGCAATCTTGAAAAAGAATGAACAAAGCTGGAAGATTGACATTTCCTGTTTTCAAAACTTACTGCTAAGCAACAGTAATAGAAACAGTATGTTATGGGCGTAAAGATAGACCAAGGAAATAGAAAAGAGAGCCCAGAAATAAACCCTCACAATCGAGGTGTGGCCAGCGTAGGTTTACAAGTTGTTCATACAGAAAATAATGCAATAATTAATAAGTAATCATACAAGAATAAACTCCACTTCATGTGTTCACACATGTAAATCTACTTCTCCATCCTATGCATGGCGAAATGGTGTGGACAAGTGTGCCAGGACCATTCTGTCAGGGAAAGGACAAAAGGTGCCGAGAAGACTGCATAGTCCCATGAAAAAGAATGAAGCTGGACCCTCGTCTAACACCATATACAAAAATTAACTCAAAATGGATCAAAGTTCTAAATGGGAGACCTAAACCAATGAAATTCTTCAAAGAAAACCTAGGGCAGAGTTTCATGTAATTAGATTTGGCAGTGATTTCTTAGATACTATGCCGAAGGCACAGCTTAACAGAAAAAAATAGACAAATTGGCCTTTATGACAATGAAAAATTTTTATGCCTAAGAATCTACCAACAGAGTAAAAAGGCAACCCATGAAATGGGAGAAGATATTTGCAAGTATATACTTGATAACAGACTAATAATATCCAGAGTACAGAGAACTCCTGTAACTTAACAACAGAAGAACAAAGTCTTTAAAAATGTGCTTGAATAGACATTTCTCTAAAGAAGGTATTCAAAGGCCCAGTAAGCACATGGAAAGCTGCTCGACATCACTAATCATCAGGGAAATGCAAATTAAAAGTACAAGGATATACCACCTCACACCCAGCAGGATGGCTGCTATAAAACAAACGAACAGACAGTAACACAGATGTGGAGAAATTGGAGCCCTTGCGCAGTGTCAGTGGTAAAATGGTCCAGCTGCTGTGGAAAGCTGTGTGGTGGTCCCGCAAACAACTGAAAACGCTATGCGACCCAGCAGGTCCACTTCTGGGTACATAACCTCAAAAGAACGGAAAGCAGGGACCCAAACAGGTGTTTGTAACACCCATTTTTATAAAAGCATTATTTACTGTGGCTAAGTCATGGGAGCCAACCAGTTATTCATCAGTGGGTGAATCAGTACACAAACTGTGCAATATACCTACAACAGAATATTACTCAATTTATAAAGGAAGGAGATTCTGACTTGCAACAACATGGATGAACCTTGAGGACGTCCTGCTACGTGAAATAAGCCAGCTGTAAACAGACAAATACCACATGGTTCCACGTACACGAAGTACTTAGAGTAGTCAAATTCATAGAGACATAGAACACTGGTTGCCAGGGCTGGGGGAAGGGGGCGGTGGGGAATTCTTGTTTAACAGGTATAGAGTTTCCGTTGGGAAGATGAGATGAAAAGAATGGAGTGGAGCGAGGAGGAAAACCTGAGGTTACAGTGCTGTGTTGGGGTGGGGAGGAATGGGTGAAGGACCTGACCCGTTAGGTCGTGTTTTATTTCGGTCAAGAAGTGAAGCAGAGGCGTAGCTCACTCACTCCCTGAGTCAGCCTGGGTCCTTGCACACGCGTGCTCTTTGCTTCTTGCACAGCAGCACCTGTGCCCCGGCCGCCTCCTTTTTCTCTACCTGGAGGAGACTCGCTTTGTTCCCACACACACAAAGCAAAGGTCCAGCAGAAGGAGGAGGTCATGCCGCTTGTATATAGAACTATTACTACATCACATTTCCCTATTCATTTATGTTACTCACTGTATTTCTAACACCTTGCTGCTGTATTCTGTTTCAGACTTTGGTGTTAGTGCTTTTTTAGCAACTGGTGGTGATATTACCCGAAACAAAGTGAGAAAGACTTTTGTTGGAACCCCTTGCTGGATGGCACCTGAAGTTATGGAACAGGTACTGTGTCTTTTTTAAATGCATCTGGGTTCTGTTGTGAAATAGAAAAACACTGAGTGGTGTTTGCTTTTGTTTGGTGCACTAGGTTAGCTTTGGGGAGCACACTCTTCTGTTTCTTGGTTAAGACTTTGTCCTCCCTTTAAAAAAAACTGCGGGACTTTACAAAGGACATATGAAACTCAGGGTTTATGCGTATACACACCAAAGACAGCCTCAGGAATAACAGAATGAAGATTGGTTCTGTAATATTTTCCTTAGTACAAAGTAAATGACCTAATTTTTTTACATGGAGTTTTGTTGCTGGGTTCTCGAGGGACTGGTTTTCTCCGTGTCCCCGTCCCCCATTCACTCCTAAACAACTGCACTCTGATGTCACTCGTCCCGTCACCACGGAAACCGCTAAATCTCGAAACCTCTTCTTATTTCTTGTTCCTTGTCCTGCTCTCTTTGTGGCGTTCGACACTGTGGGCCATGCCCACCTTTCACTTCCTTAGCTTCCCTGGTGTGGTGTCCCCTTTTTTTTCTGTTTGTCGGGCCAGTTCTCTGACTCCTTTTTGGCTTTCCTGCCACTGCCACATGACGCTGCTCCCCAGGACCTTGTTCTTGAACTCAGCCCTTCTCTGACACACTCACTGGATATGCTCTTTACGCTCCACTTATTAATTATAAATTCTATCCAATCCAGTCTTGTTTCGTAAGCCTCTAGGTAGGTGTTTCCACCTCCCTCTACAACGGGTTTTGCAGAAATGCCTTACTGGTAAATCAAACTAAGTGTGTAGAACCGAATTCGCTGTTCACTCTGTTTGCTGAGGGAAGGATCCGCACCCTAGGGCTCTGTGAATGGTTGAACACACAGCACCTGACACTGGACTGATGAGATGGGCAGCGGTCTGTTAGTTGCATATGCACCCACGTAGCTGGGGGAGGAGGACACTGCATGCCGCACAGGTTTGATTCGGGAAGGTAATGAACAGACAGTTTCCATGGGAGACAGGCTTTGTAGCATCAGGAGGGTAAGATGCACCTTGGTTTCTTTGTGAACATGGGATTGGCTTGATTGGAGAACTCCAAGCGCCAGCAAGGAGTGGAAACCTGCTGCTCAGGCATAAGCAGGGCTGTTGGGCCAGGGGACAGCATCCTCAGGGGCAGAGAGGGGAGGGGGGTTTGAGTGGAGGTCATTAGAGACCCTCTTTTTACCAAGTGTCAAGACAGCTAAAATGTGGAGCTTTAGTTTCAGGTCTCTTTTGTTCCCAGAACGTATTTCTCCTCTACATTGATTGCCTAGGATAGACAATTAAGGCAGTTATGTAATGTGCTGGTGGCAGTATGAGAGGAATCTGGCAGTGTATTCACATGAACAACTTCAACAATATTCACACCCTTCGTAACTTTTTTCATTATAAAAATTAGGATGATAAAACAATACCATGAGACATTTTGAAAACAAATGACTCACCACCTAACATTGCCTAACATTTCTTTTGGTTTAGATTTTATTTATTCATTTTTAGAGAGACGGGAAGACAAGGACAAAGAGTGGGAGAGAAACGTCAAAGTGTGGTTACCTCTCATGTGCCCCCTACTGGGGACCTAGCACGCAACCCAGGCATGTGCCCTGACTGGGAATCGAACCAGATACCCTTTGGTTCACAGCCCGTGCTCAGTCCACTGAGCCACACCAGCCAGGGCACATTGCCTAACATTTCATTCTAATTCATTTTTTTTATAGACTGCTTGTAATACCTGCTTGTAATAATAGTATCAAAACTTATGAAAACTTTTGTATTTTTTTCATGTTTTATCACAGGTTGGTTTTCATATTTTCATGTGGAATTCATTAACCTTGCTTTTGGTTACCTGTATAATATTACTTGAAATGAATATGCATACTTAACAATTTCCCTGCTGTTGGTAAATGTTCAAATGTTCATTCAGGTGCTCTTTTTTTTTTTTTCCTGTTCTCAAGTGTATTTAACTCTTGCCTACTTTAGATTATTTTATTGGTTTAAAGCTGATGAGCACTGTCGTGTTTCTTGATACGTATCAGGAGCTACTTTTTAAAAGTGCTTTTAGGGTAGTTAAATTAATCGTGTACGTTTCTCTGTTCTTTACAGGTTAGAGGTTATGATTTCAAAGCTGATATCTGGAGTTTCGGAATCACAGCGATTGAGCTGGCCACAGGGGCAGCTCCTTATCATAAGTATCCACCAATGAAGGTGAGGCTCCTGTTCAAAATACCACCCCAGCTCATATGCCGGTTCTGTTTCAAAGCGTTTTGTTGTTGTTTTGGCTTTTACTTTTAGCTATAATTCAATAAAGCAAATTGATTTACTGGCATATAGCTAGCTAGGCTTTTTAAACAATAACTTTCTTTATTTGATGTTTTTACTCATACAGTTGTGCCCTGCATTCTTTGCAACTCCTGTAACAGTTAAAATCTGTGTTAGAGATTTGGCATTCAGTGCTGAAGGACTACACCTTGGAGTTGACCTTTTCATATGATGACTGTCCACCCCCTGACTCTGATTAGTCTGATACTAGGATCTGATATCTCTCGTCTTAGTTTATGTTCCTTACAGTCACCCTTAACGTGGGTGATGATCGTTTCTGCCTCGTAAGCTTGTTGGAAGGGTTGTGTATTAATAGTATTATAGCTAATATTCACTGAGCATTTATTTTTCCAGGCGCTGTTTTAAGTGCTTTTAAGTCTAAAATAAGATAATCTGTGCAAAGTGTTCATGTATCACATATATGTATTATGCTCATTTTATTAATAAAAGTTTGCTCTGTGGTAGGACACTAAGCAGCTTTCAAAAGACCTAGTATTATTTCCTGACATAGTAGTTTCCTGAGGTGTAGTTGCTAATCCTGTCCCCAGCATTAGGAACAGGATGGGGGTTTGTGTTTAAGATGCTGCTGCCAGTACTGTTGGTAGCCATTTTTATTTGTGTGACTCCTTAGTTACAACATGCTCATGAACTCTATTCTCTTTGTAGTTGTAGCTATTGTTCAAAGTCATTTTGCCCATTCTACCAACCTATCCTATGACTACTTATTTATTATTTTGTTGATTATACTATTACAGTTGTCTCAGTCCCCCCCACTTGCCCCTCCCCACCCACCAGCCCCCACTCCATCCAACAGTGCCCCTGCCTTTGTTCATCTCCATGGATCATGCATGTAAGTTTTTTGGCAACTCCATTTCCTATCCTTGCTCCTAACATCCCCCTGCTTATTCTGACCTACCAATTTGTACTCCTGACTCCCTGTAGCGTTTCCCTCATTCCTCCAGATCCCTGTCCCCACTGGCTAGCAGCCCAGTGTTCTTCATACCTGTGATTCTGTTTCTGTTCTGCTTGTTGGCTTAGTTTGCTTTTTTAGACTCAGCTGTTAATAGTTATGTATTTGTCACCATTTTAATGTTCGTAGTTTTGGTCTTCTTTTTAGTACATAAGTCCCTTTTACATTTCATATAATAGTGGTTTGGTGTTGATGAACTCCTTGAGCTTTACCTTGTCTGGGAGACACTTTATCTGCCCTTCCATTCTAACTGATAGCTCTGCTGGATAGAGTCACCTAGGTTGTAGGTCCTTGTAGGTCATCACTTTGAATACTTGCCAGTCCCTTCTTGCCTGCCAAGTTTCTTTTGAGAAATGGGCTGACACTCTTATGGGAACTCCTTTGTCTCTTTCTCTTCTCTTTCTGGCACCCCTGTGATGTGAGTGTTGGAACACTTGAAGTTGTCCCAGAGGCTCCTTACACTATCCTTGATTCTTCTTGGATTCTCTTTTCTTCTGATTGTACTGGTTGGATGTCTTTTGCTCCCTTATGTTCCAAGTCATTGATTTGATTCTCATCTGGTAGAGTGGCTTTATCCGCTCTAGTGTTGATATCCTGTAAATTGTTCTTTACTTCGATTAGCGTCTCCCTCATTTCTGATTGGATCATTTTTCTTCTGTCGAAGTGCCCACTGAGTTCCTTGAGCATCCTTATAACAAGCTTTTTGAACTCTGTATCTGCTAACTTGCTTATCTCTGTTTTGTTTAGCTCTCTTTCTGGAGTTTTAATCTGTTCTTTCATTTGGGCCATATTTCTTTGTCTTTTCATTTTTGGAGCCTCCTTGTGTTTGTTTTTGTATATTATGTAGAGCTGCTTTGACTCTGTCTTGGTAATGTGGCCTAATGTAGTAGGTGTCCTGTAGGGTCCAGTGGCACAGCCTCCCCTATACCCCAAGCTGGATACTCCAGGTGTGCCCTCCGTGTGGGCTTAGTACTCCCTCCTCTTGTAGTTGAGTCTTGATTGCTGTCAGCAGGTCAGTGGGAGGGATTTACCCAGGCCAGACAGCTGGTGGGACTGGCTGTGACCACTGGCTAGTAACCACCTCCCTCTGTGGCTTGTGAAGGTAGTTGGATGATGGTTCTCTGATGTGGTCTGTAACTGTCTGCCGGGTGCACAGGCTCTGGCATTTTCCTGGTGGTGTAGGTCAAGGTCAGCCACCACCTGTGTTCTGTCTAGGGCCCCTCGGCATAAGCTATAAAGCGATCTACAGATGACTGCTGCTAGTGCCAGGCCTGGGGCCACTCAGTGAGAGGTAAGGGGCTGGGCTCAGTCGTTGCTCGTTTGGGCAGATTTAGGAATATCTGAAGCCTGTGCCTAGCCTAGCAGTTCCTATGGAAAAGCCACTGTTACCAGCATGGGTGGACCTATAAGTTGGATGGGGCAGAGCCGTAGGTAATTGTCAGGGCACCTGTGAGCTGGGTTGATGGAGACTCACACATGGTGCTGCTGCACTGTGGCTCTGTGGAGGGAAGGGCTCAGAAAAGGGACAATGGCTGCCGTCTGCAGTTCTGTCTGGGAGGGAGCTGTCCCCCAGCTCTTGCCCTGATGCCAGACACTTCACTCCCTCCCTGTATGCCACTGGTGCTCCTCCAGGTGCTGCCTGGTGCTCCAGCCAAGAGGGAGTGAGTCTGAGTAAGTCCACATGCGGAGCCACCCAAGGGGAGACGCCTGGAAATCCCACAGTTTCCTCTGCCAGCCCAACCCCCACTGGTTTTTACAGCCAGAGGTTATGGGGACTTACGTTCCTGGCACCGGAACCCTGGCCTGGGTGGTCTGGTGTGGGGCTGGGATCCCTTGCTCCCGAGATACCCCTTCGTTTTATATCCACCATCGTGGATTTGGGACTAGCTCCTTCCATATCTCTGTATCACTGCCCCTTCACCCCTCCTACCCATCTGGGTGAATGTGGTTCTTTAATTCCTTAGTTTTCAGACTTCCACACACTTCAATGTTCTGACAGGTCTGAGTGGCATTTGTTCTGTAGTTTGGCTGTGATTTTGCTTTGGTCGTGTGAGGAGACGAGCTGCGTTTACCTGCGCCTCCATCTTGACCAGAAGTTCTGATATCCTGTGACTATGTAAAATAGCAAATCACCATTTCGAATTGTCATATTGATACTGTTCACATCCTTGTGATCGTGGCGCACTTGGGGACCTTTAAGGCTCTAACAATGTAGAAGAGGAACAAAACCAGTAAGGGTGATTATGGAAAAATCTCTTAACTCTCCTATTCAAAACGTGTACACACACACACACACACACATACACACACACACACGTTTGATGGGTGAAGTTTTGATTCTGTGAAAGATTAGTGATATTTTAAGGCCATGATTTTCCTAAAGATTAAGGACTCCTAGGAGAAAGTGGATATTCATGAGATTTTAAGAAGGATTTTTTTATATATATATATAACTGTAAGGCCAAAGAAATGGCTTAGTTTTAAAATTGAGGTTGGTGAGGGGAGGATGAGGTTTACTTTTAATCCATTGTAGGCAGTGACTCCTCCGATCATTGCCAGACATATACATGTTAACCTAGTTGCTCAAAATAAGAACTATCACCAACCTTAGTAATTTTGTTTCAGTAAATATAAATCTGAAAAGCAAGTAATAATTCTAATTGTAACCCGCTTTTATTTTTCACTACTGACTTTATGTTTAGGGAAATGGCTGATGCTTTTATAAAGACATCCAACAGTATAGAAACACGTAAATCCCCCAGTCCTATCACACAGATAATACCTTCATTACCTCCACCTCTGTGCGTCAAGCTAGCATGGGGCCCTGAAAGTCGCAGGAGGAGGAGGTGGACAGAACAGTGAAGACCGTCCGCTGCTCCGGGGAAGGCGGGGAGAACGGGGGCCGACAAGGCTCTAGCTTTGTTGACTAGGGCACCACCAGTTGTCCCTGTGATAGAAGTGTCTGAGGAGTCCTGTGAAGAGCAGGCCAGATTCCCAGGCGTCAGGTTGAAGCAGAGCCATGAGTAGGTAAGGCAGCAAGTTTACACTCTGAATTTTGCTGTGGTTTTAATTTTTTTTAAGATAGTTTGGTAGTGTAGGAGTGGGGACAGCAGTGTGAAGAAGGGATTCTAACCAAAGGACATGCCGTGCGGATGCAGTGGAGCCCTGGCAGGCACGTCATCTGGGAAGCCAGCTTTTGGTGGGATATTGTGTACGTGGATGACTCCGGGTTCTGAAAAACTGGTCCAGGTGGGAACTTTCAGAAAAGAAAATCTACCTGTATGTTAGGGACTGTTTCTATAAAAAATTCTTGGCCACAATATTTAATTGAATCATCAGAAATTTGTATTATGTTGAAAATCTTACAGGTTTTGATGCTGACACTGCAGAATGACCCACCTTCTTTGGAAACTGGTGTTCAAGATAAAGAGATGCTGAAAAAATATGGAAAATCACTTAGAAAAATGATTTCATTGTGCCTTCAGAAGGATCCAGAAAAAAGGTTAAATATGGGATAAAGCGTACTTTTCCCTTCATCTGGTATATAGCCAGAATCATGTACACACATGCACAGGAAATAAAGAAATAAATATAAACTATAAAAAATTATGCAGATACCATTATCCTAGACTGGAAATGAATAAATTAACTTTCTACTTTTTACCATATACTGTACCCTAAATAGTTGGGCTATTTGCTGGTAATTTCTTACAATTACACATTTGTATGTTGTGAATTCTCTATTGACTGAACTTGACTGAAATAACAGAATTCTCTTGTTATAAATACCCAGAAGTTCTGGATAAATCTGTCAATTAAAAAAAAAAAACACCCAACAAATCCAGACAAGAGCTTTCAATAAAGGGAAGTCCTCAGATGTCAAAAGTAACAAGGAAACCATAAATTAGAGAAGAAAAATCAAGAACTAATTCTGTGGCTGTCCACAGTGGGACACTGTTTGTTCCCACTTCCACGCAGGGACTGGAAATGAGATAATAGGCCAGCCCAGTTGGGATTTTAAACTGAGACTATATCTTGAGTGAAAGGATAGACCAGAAATCAAACAAAATCTGTCCGTTATCACAAAGGTACAGCAAAAATCTCTCCGGAATAATCAAGCCCTCTGACCTGGATATTCTTCAGGTGTTCAGTCTGAATTTATACTAGCCACGTCATGCAGGAAACCACAGGGTTAGAAAGCAAAATTATTACCTAGCCAGGTCCAACTCTTATGTATAATACTGCTTATTCTTTATTCTCAATCATACTCATTAAAAAATTGTAAAATTGATAATGATTACTTAAATAAAGAAAGTAAGTACAGTTGAGTTAAAATTGAGTTTCGATTAAATTTGGAGAATATCCATTACATTTAGAATCCTCAGTTAGTTCAGAGAAATTGTGAAATCTGTTTTTAAAACTACGTATCACCTATGTTGACGGCCAGCAGCTAGCGACATAGAAAGAAGCAGAGGACTTTATGAGATTTGAAGTATTTTTATGCCTTGTTAAGTAAACATGATCTAGCCTACTTCTTGGGAAATACTATTAAATAGCAAATATATTGGAAGCCACTAAGAAGTCATGCTTCCAAAAGAAACATTTCACTAATGATTTTGTCAAAGACCTACAATAGTTATTATCAGAACATTTCTCTGAGTTTTTTTCTACACAATGTCTTGTACCAAGTTTATCCTACTTTAGTTTTTTAGCAGGTTAGGGAGAGTGGAGTACACTGAGTTTTTATCTTACTGCTTACGAAATCATTTTCTTATTTTTGACGATTAAAACCCCACATCACACTCGAATTAACTGTAAAAACTTTCTGGTTTTAGACCAACAGCAGCGGAACTGTTGAGGCACAAATTTTTCCAAAAGGCAAAGGTAGGAAATTCTAACTTGTTTTTAAAAGATTTTATTATATATTTATTCTTTAGAGAGAAGGGAGGGGAGGGAGAAAGAGGGAGAGGAACATCTGTGGTTGCCATTTGCGTGCTCCCAACCGGGAGCTGGCCCGCAGCCCAGGCATGTGCCCTGACCAGGAGTTGAACTGGCGACCTTCCGTCCACTCAGTCCACTGAGTCATATCAGCTAGGATGGGAATTCTAACTTACGATTTTATGTATCCATTGGATCTTCTTCCTAATTTAGTTACTAAATTAGGTTTACCATTCAGAAGTTTTATTTTCTTAAGATGATTGTGTTGAGAAGAACGATAATAGATCAAATAATTGCATGATCTATATAGTCTTTGGTAATGAAGATGCATGCTTTAGAATACGTAACTTTATTTTTAAATGTCAGCAGGGTAAACTTAGAACAACGAATATTAAATTTTGCCATTATAAATATAATCTGTGAAAAATACTGAGCTCTCATTTCAGGTGAGTTAGTAAACATCTCATTTCCCGAAGAGTCAGATGAGTGGGATTGTTACTGTAGTTGGAAGTGTGGGACCATGGTCCCAAAGGACATACGGTTAAAAGCAAACTTTTCGTGGAAATGGCTCGTAACAGCACACGAAAGCTCTGCTTCAGTTTGCAAACCCACGGTAGCGGGGTCCAAAGGAGCTTCAGGACAGAAGAGTGGGACCTTTTCTCGGACTTCTTTATAAAACATTTACTTGGTCACATTTTAATTGTGGTGAATGTTTCTTTGTCAGTTTGTTTTGTTCGATAAAATCTTGTAAGAAGAAAATTCTTCTTTTTCCTCTCCAGAATAAAGAATTTCTTCAAGAAAAAATATTGCAGAGAACACCAACCATTTTTGAAAGAGCTAAAAAGGTAAGTGGGTGTTTAACTCCATTTTCCTGGGAAATTGCATAGAATCGATTCACTTTTGCATTTGGAAAGTATGTGTTAAGTAATACTTTGTTAACAGTATGACCGTTACTCAGTTTCTTTCAGTCCTTCCACAGTCTTCGATACATTCGTTTATCAAATATTCACTGGTGTACTGAATGCCTCAGTATTCCTTCGCATCTACTAGAGGGAAAGCATGTTAGACACTTGAGAGTTCATTCTAAACAGGTGTCAAGTCACTGTGTGCAACGTCCAGAGTGAGTTGTGAAGTGGGGCCGTTTCTTCCCACCGTACGGAAACGGCGCAGATACCACTCCACACCCATTCGAGTGAGTGCACAGAAAGAGACAGACAGCAAGAAGTATTGATAAATGTGGAGAAACTGGAACCCTCACACATCAACAGAAATAAATGTAAAATGGTGCAGCCACTTTAGAAAGGAGTTCGGCAGTTCCTCAAAAGTCAAAATAAGGTTGCCATGTGCCCTGCAGTTCCACTTCTCAGCATATGTAAGAGAATTGAAAACATGTACACACAACAGTATGTACACGTGTGTTCATAGCAGCATTATTCGTAAACTAAAAGGGGAAACAACCCGAACGTCCATCTGCCGATGAATGGACATGTAGGATGTGGAGTACCTGTGTAAAAGAATATTATTTTGCAGTAAAGAGGAATGAAGTACTGATACATACCGTAACAGATATGTGCCTTTAGAACATTATGGCAATTGAAAGAAGCCAGTTACAAAAGGCAACACGTTGTATGGTTCCATTCATGTGAAATGCTCAGACTAGGCAAATGTGTAGAGACAGAGGCGATTAGCGGTCGTGAAGGCCTGGAAGGACTGTAGAGAAATGAGCAGGTAGTTGGTAATGGGTACGGGGTGTTTTTGCAGGGCTGGGGGGCAGTGATGAGAATGATCTGAACTTGATTGTGGAGATGGTTTCACAGCTCTGAATAAACTAAAAATCACTGAATTGTATACTTTAAATGGGTTGATTATATGCTACATGAATTATATCTCAATAAAGGTGTTAGTTTAAAAGAAGCATTTAGAGAATGGCAGCACCCTGACAAAAAGCTCATGGACACTGAAACCTCGTAGAAGAAATGAAAAAAATTCAATGCTAAGCTGTGGAGTCGAGTTAAGGAAATTTCTCAGAAAACAGAGCCAAAAAAGAGGCCAAACAGTAGATAACAGGAGAAGAAAGAAAAGAACATTAGAGGATCATTCAAAACGGTTCAACAGATGAATAAAAAGAATTCTGGAGAAGGGGAACCCCCCTCCCCCAAAAAAAAATACAACCAAACAAAAACCCAAGAGAAGGAAATCTTGAAGTAATTCTGTCTGAAAAAAAATTTTAAACTAATGGTCGTGAATTTCCAGGTTGAAAAAGCCTAAGTACCCAGCACCATGAATGAAAATAGACCAACACGGAGTCCCACTGCTGTGCTAACTCAGGATTCTAAAGGCAAAGATAATAGGAGGTGTGACCACAGACAGGTTCGCCGGTCCAAATGGCCTCAGCAGCGCCTCTGGAAACCAGACCACAGCAGAGTAGTTATGTTCCACATCATCAGAGGAAAGGGCTTCTAACCCAGACCTATTTGTACCAGACACAAGCTATAAGTGACATGAGGAGATGCATTAAAGATACATTCAGAAACACATGGCTTTAGTGAGTGAGTAAATGCATGCTAACAGTGGAGGAAGTGCTGAAACCAGGAACAGAGAAGTTACGTGATGCGGGAAGCACGGTCCTCGGGTCACGGTAGCGTGAGATCCGAGGCAGCAGACCTGGTGGGAACCCTTCCTGCGGGGAGCAGAGCCGAGGCTCTGGTGGGAGGCTTCCTCAGGAGACGGTGCTGATGCAGAATGCCTGGTGTGTGTTAACGTGCTGAGAAGATTCACAGAGCGGGGAGAGAATCGGGAGTAGATACTGACAAGCACAGAGAAATAAGCAAGTATTAGTTCCAAGGAAAACAAAAATGTAGCAAAGGAAGGTAACTATAATGTACAGTAAGACTCAGCTGTATCAGTTATATACTTGGAATCAGGTTATGTAAACACTGAATATTGATTTAACCCAGATTACAGTGTATCTTAAGAAAAGAGTAGAGGATTGATGATAGGGTTAAATTCTTGTTTTCTGTAGTGGGAAGTTCAATAGGTAATCCCTAAAACCTGAAACCTTAAAGGGTAATAATGAGACCACGTTATATATAGAGAGAAATATAAATTCCCAAACAGTAAGTTAAAATGAGTCAGAAATGGTTGCTTCTGGGGGACAGGATGAAAGGCAGGAGATTGTTGTTTTTCTGAACAAACCTTTCTGAGCAAACCTATATTACTCTTAAGACCAGGCAGGTATAATTGTGATTTTAAAAATGAAAAAGAAAAAGAATATTCATTTGACCTGTGACTTCACCTAAGGAGGACTTGTCCGACGTTCAAGTTCAGAGTATAGAAATACAGGGAAAGTCAGTGGTTGTGAGTAAAGAAAGACTAAAGATTGTAAACAGAGCCAATGAGGGGTGGAGGATACTCACAGGGAAAATTATTATCTGCTTACCATGTTGAAGTAGTAGAAGGACAGGAAAATATGATCGACTTTTCTGTATAATAAGTGTCAACATGATCATAGTGTACGTCTCTCTTCCCGTGAGCAGGTTCGGAGAGTGCCAGGCTCCAGTGGCCGTCTTCATAAGACAGAGGACGGTGGCTGGGAGTGGAGTGACGATGAATTTGATGAAGAGAGTGAGGAAGGGAAAGCAGCAATTTCACAGCTCAGGGTAAGTGTTGTGACACTGTGTGCTTTAGCTGGAGCTCTGCCTTTTTGTCTGAAGCCTCTGAGATAATACCGTAGTCTGTGATTCTGGTCAGCCGGCCCAGCCAAAGTATAAAAAATGCAAGTGTTAGTGACAGAATTTCCTTGACCAACTTACCAACATAGGAGCCCAGTTGATTTTACATGGGAAAGTGGGCTGGCAGGTCTGTTTGAATATGATAATATCTAGGGCATGTACAAATGATGCAATCTAGAGATGAAAACTACAATGTCTGAGATAACACACCAGGTAGTTTTAATGCCTGATTAATGCATTGCAAGGAAAAGATTAGTGAACTTGAAAGACTAACAATAATAGAACTTTGTTCCTGAGGTCTGCTAATCTTCTACCTGAAGAGTAATAGTGTATCTCTTTAACTGGTGTGTCCTGGATGGTGATGATATTGCTGATGAGGTATGTGCTAGTTCTTGCTGGAAGCAGTGAGGACAGGGGTTTTTACTTTGGATTGTTTTATCACTCTTGCCTAAAGTTAATGCCTCAGGTTGATTGTTAGGACTCAGTCCCAAGAATAGAAAACAAACACATACAAAATCAGATTTATAGAATATTGCAGTGCCTGAGATGGAAAATAAACCGAATGGGATTAGCCTCAAGTTAGACACTGTAGAAGAAAAGATTAATGAACTTGAAGACTAACAATAGAAATTGTGAAAAGAAACTGAGAAAAAAAGAATTTTTAAACAATGAAAAGAAAGAGTCAGTGAGCTAATGCAAACATTAAACTGCTTACTGCCCATGTTACCGGAGTCTCCAAAGTGTGTAGGAGACATGACGTTTGAGGTCATGACAGCCTTGACCGCTCAGAACCCTGCGTGGGATGGGTGGCGGGTAGTGGTGGCTCCGCCTGCTTTTGAGAATGAAAGCTTCGTGGAGAAATGGCTGATGCTTGGGCTCACACAGATAATGCACAAGGTGAATCTGGGACACCTTCTTTTGTCAAAAAGAAGATATCTGTTATTGACACAAAAAGTTTAATAATATAAGAGCCCTGTTGACAGGGCTTCCGGTGGCCAAATTAGCCAGAATTTAATTGTCAGAATCATTAAGTGCAGTAGTAAATTATAAATAATTAGAAAAATAGGAATCTCTGAGTTTATAGCAGTACATGGGAGAAAGAAATGCTTTTTCATTGCTGTGAACGGCCAGTACTGACTGGTAAACGTTGAGTAGTGTTGAAGAAGGAAAATTACCATTTTGCTTCCATCAAAGCAATCATAAAGATTAGATCAGGCAAGGAGTACCAACAGATGCTAAAACAGGGGGAAGTCGTGATGAACAGTACATTTACATGGTTTTGAAGTGCCTCTCCACAGAGTGGCTTTCAGTTGCAAGGGACAAAATAGTTCCCGCATGCTGGAGAAACCAGGAAATGCCCTGAGTAGACGATTAGAATTAGCATCACTGATGCGGGGCAGACGTGATTCCCTGAGACATGATACTCCAGGAAGGAAACCTCCCGGGTAGAATTCCAGCTGGGAATTCATGTAGCAGTCTAAATGAGGAGGCGACCATCAGACGACCCACGGGCAGAAGCGTTGCCTTCAGATACAGTGTGTGAGCGGGGAGGGGATTCTGAAAGGATATTTATGTGCCAGACAGAAACCATCTGAAGAGACCTGACAGCTGACTGCAATACGACGTGCTCCTGCAGGACACCCTAATTGGTTGGGCACCGCTCTGCAAAGCAGGAGGTCGCCTGTTCGATTCCTGGTCAGAGCACACGCCTGGGCTGCCTTTTGGGCCCCGGTTGGGGTGCATGGGAGAGGCAACCCATCACTGTTTCCCTCCCCCTCCTTCTCCCTCTGTCACCCCTGTCTCATTAAAAATAAATAAATAACATCCTTTGTTAAAAAAGCCCAATATCAGAATTACTTGTGTTGAGAATGTATTACTACATAGTTAACTTGAAGGTTGACATTTAGTCTGGGACATTGTGCACATAATGTTTTCAGTCTCATTATGTTTGCTTATAAACCTCAAGTTGTGATGTCTTCAAATAGTGTAAGTACCGGCCACCTGGACAAGTAATGCAGTAGTGTCACGATAGTTTCCTTTTTTCAGGGAACTCTCTCGCGGGCGTTGCCGGTGAGTTACGGTGCGGGTCAGAGTGCAGCGCGGCTGACTTGCCTTTCCACATTCCGTGCGCCGTGGAACTGGCTGCGGGTCCCCTGAGTTTCGCATTAACAAGCCCTCTGTTTTTGTATTTCTTTTAGTCTCCCCGAGTGAAAGAGTTATCAAGTTCTGAGGTAAGTGGTTGTGATTTTTGAATTGTTAAAAGTATGTGGGCTTTTGTGTGGGTTTGGTTTTCACGTTAAGCACGTGCTTTATATGTGCCTGTATGGGACCCAGAGTTTCAGTGAGTCGAATTCAGAGAGAGCGACGACTCCGAGTTTGAACAGGCCTTTGCAGCATATTGGTGCCACTGCACTTATTTTAAAAGGTGGCCCACAGCCCCAGAATGTTCTTCCTTGCTGGTTTGACCGTATGAATTACTTGTTTGGCTTGGCCACTTGAAAGGAAAAGTAGTGTTTTTCATTAATCTGTCCAGGAACTTGTCATATGCCACCTTTACTTTTTGGATTTTTTCCCCTAGCCTCTTGTTAAATAGATTCGCTTGTCTGTAGTGACTGCCTCAGTGTAATAGAAAATTCTACTACACAGAATCCTGTTCAGCTGGCCTGCGTTACGCTCATTGCCTGAACAATATATCATTCCTCGAGTGCGTGCTGACATACATTCGTCCATCTGGCAGTCTGCATTCTGAGCTCAGTATTTGGTTTGATGGCACCCACCTTGATCTTAAAACAATTTAATTTTTCCCCTATACTTAAAAGTAACTATTTGTTCCACTTCATTTGTGTGCATAGTATACAGTTTGGGCACACAGTAATGCATGGGATTTGTGTACGTAGTGTTGTATTGTTTAAGGCTGAAAATACTGTGCTTCAGCATATTAACAGACCACGTCTGACAATTTATACTAGAACTACTGTCCTTAAGACTTCCGGCTCCTCTTCTTGGTACATGATAGAATTGCATTTTCCTGCCCCTTGAGGGTTATGCATGAGCGTGGCAGTTACTTTGGCCAATGAAATGTGAGCAGAGGGAAGAGCCACTCCCCCGTTCCTAGGTTTCCTGGCCTCTGCCACCTTGACCTACATCCCTGAATGAAGATGATACCTAACTTAGTCTCTGCTGGCCAGAGGGAGACAGGAAGTGTGTGCAAGAAGTAACTTTGGGTTTTGTAATTACTGAGAATTTAAGATTATTGGTTATTCTCTAACTTAACCTGCCTTGACTAGATTTTAGTTTCTCTGAAATTGAATAAGGGGGTATTTTAGGGATTATCCAGAGTTTTTCTTTTTAGTCTTCTTGTTCCTTTGCCTAAATAGCTTCTTCCATGCTCATACTTACATTCTCATCTTCTTTCCTTTTTGTTGATTTTTAAATTATGGCAGAATATGCATAACATAAAATGTACCACCTTCACCATTTTTAAACATACAGTTCAGTGGCATTGAGTAGATTCACTCCGTCAGGCACCCATCACCACCACCCATCATCTGTAGGATTCTCTGCATCCTTCCAGCCCGAAGCTCTGTGCCCCGTAGCCCCTCAGCCCCCCTCCCCCAGCTCCCGGCAGCACCTCCCCACTTCTGTCTCTGATCTGACTTCTCCCCGCGCCTCACATAAACGGGGCCGGGCAGTAGTTGCCTTTTGGTGACAGACAGGCTTACTTCACTTAGCACAGTGCTGTCGACGTTCGTATAGGTAACGTGTCAGAATTTCCTTCCTTCCTTCCTTCCTTCCTTCCTTTTTAAGGCTGAATAAGACTTCGTCGTATGCACACCCCATGTCTATTTGTCCACTCGTCTGTTAGTGGACTCCTGGACTGCTTGCACCTCGTGGCTGTGGTTCATAAAGCCGCCGTGAACATGGCGGCACAAATGCTGTGTGAGCCCCTGCCTGCAGTTCTTCTGGGTCTGCACCCAGGAGGGACTTGCTGCATCGTGTGGTGACTCTAGCTGTGGTTTTTTGAGGAGCCGCCGTGCTGTTTTCCCCGGTGGCTGCACTGTTTACGTTCCCACCTACAATGCACAAGGTTCCCATTTCTCCACATCCTCTCACTACTTCGTTTTGTACAATTTTTCTATCTTTGTTATTGGTAAACATGTATTTGAAATAGTGTTAATAACTATGTTAACATTTTGAAAACTGATCATAAAGTTGTTTTTCTACCAAAATCCAGAACAAATGAGTAACTTTTGATTTCCTCAATATGAAGCTAAATGAACACAAAACTTGACTTCCTTGTGTCCTTGGTTCTGCTTGTATATTCTGAGCTGTTAGACCTCTTGTATTGCCCTTCTAATTCTTTTTCTCTTTTAACTCTCAATTTTGACCATCACATTGATTTTTTTTTTAAATGTTCCCAATAGGCTGGATGCTAGCAATGTAGCAGGAAAAAACCTAGTGGGAAAATGTTTTGTGGTCATGTCCATGGCAAATGAGAAACTGCATTCTAAAAGTGATTTCTTTCCACTCACCCTTTTTTCTCCAAGTTACAGAACTAAAATTTACGAAAAATTTCAAACATGTAAAATAATATAATAATGTTTGTTAGTTATAAAGTTTCATATCATTTTGAAAAGCATTTCAGATATGTTAAGGAATTATTGGTTAATGTCTTTCTTTATAAGTAATAGGTAGTCCCCAGACACAGAAAAATGTAGCTTCTGTAAGTTTGCATTGCATACCTAAATCTGTATTTTGGACATTCTGTTTTTCCAGGCAAAGGGGACAGAGTAGATGTAGTTAAAAATAAATGTGAGCCCTGGCTGGTGTGGCTCAGTGGATTGAGCACGGGCCTTTGAACCAAACAACGGCGGTTCGATTCCTAGTCAGGGCACATGCCTGGGTTGCAGGCTAGTTCCCAGCAGGGGATGCGCAAGAGGCAACCATACATTGATATTTCTCTCCCTCTCTCCATCCCTTCCCCTCTAAAGATAAAGAAATAAACAAATAAAGATAAATAAAATCTTTATTTAAAAAAAAATAGTCTTAGCTGGTGTAGCTCAGTGGATTGAGTGTGAGCTGCGAACCCAGGGGTCACCAGTTCGATTTCCAGTCAGGGCACATGCCTGGGTTGCAGGCCAGTTCCCAGTGGGGGGCGTGCGAGAGACAACCACACAATGATGTTTCTCTCTCTCTTTCTCACTCCCTTCCCCTCTCTCTATAAATAAATAAATAAAATATTTTTAAAAAATTAAAACAAATGTGAGCCCTGACCAGTGTGGTTCAGTTGGTTGGGCACCGTTCCATAAAGCGAATGGTTGCTGGTTTGATTCCCAGTCGAGGCACATGCCTGGGGTGCAGGTTCGGTACCTAGTCTGGGCGCATGTGAGAGGCAACTGATGGATGTTTCCCTCTCCCATCAATGTTTCTCTCTCTCTCTTCCTCCCTCCCCCACTCTCTAAAAATAAATGAAATCTTTAATAAATAAATAAATATGGTACAATGAACTGCTATTCTGAAGAAGAAAGAAATGTGAACTATTACACGCTGCAGCATCACTGAACCTCAGAAAACTATGCTAAGTGAAAGAAGCCAGACACAAAAGAATGCATAGTTCAGTGACCTTGAGTCAAACGTTACCCAAGGACATGCATTATGTGTGCTTTCGTTACAGCTGTTTCCAGCAACTGACCCCGTGGGCACTTTACTTCAAGTTCCAGAACAGATTTCTGCTCATCTACCTCAGCCAGCTGGGCAGACGCCCGCACAGCCAACTCAAGTCTCTCTCCCACTGCCCGCAGAGCCCGCAACAACTGCTCAGGTGATGGGGGGTGTGCGTTCACCGTTAGCTCTCTGGGAGGATGGAGAAAGCAGAGAGTAGTGTAGAACACAGCCTAACCTAATGTCACTGTCTCTTAGTAGATTTTGAAACAAGTTAGAATTGTTTTTTCACAGTTTTAAATGTATGCGGGTAAGAGAGTTTTACATGAATCACACTGGTTTTTATGCAAAAAAAATAAGTTATCAATGGAAACATTTCAAACAACAAAAATTTGGGAGTTAATTTGTTTGCTTTTTATTAGAGCCTCACCATGTTTAACTGCAATATGCAGCTGACAGAGTGACCTTGACACTAGGGAAGTCATCAGCTGCGCCCTTCTCGTTGACTTATGTCTGTGTTATGTGTTAATGCTGCCTCCAGTCCGTGCCGTTACCCTCTTTAAGACAGCTGTCAGTGTTGTAAGGGTCCATGCTGTGAAAATGAGGTAACGTGATCTGTAAATCCACACGGTCAGGCGCACACAGACTGGGGCACGAGGGCCCCACTGTGAGCCCCCCAGGCTGTGCGGCTGCCATTCCTTCCTCAAGGCGCCTCGGGCACTCCATGTAACGTGGGCCCTTGTGCTCTGTGGTTCGAACAAGGGTTTCAGCATCTATTCACGTACTGAAGTTAGAGGTTTCTTTTTTTCCGAACATTTTAGAGGGAAAGAAATAAAAACGGAAGTTCTGGTTTTCTTTTTCTCTGACACCCCAGTGGCGGTCTGCCTTTGAAAACCACTGAGTGCTTCCAGTCCACCACGGTGCTAACTTCCTGTAACCCGTTCACCACCCGAGCCATCCATTGCTGCCCATCACATGGGGAAAGATGCAGCTCTCTTATGAAAACGGATGCAAAGATCAGATTCGTTTCATAAACAACTTACATAGGATGTGTGTCATCCAGTAAGCAGGAGATGGCTGTCAAGTTTCAGAAAGGATTAGTTCAGCCATTAAAAGACCAGGAACCTCTCCAGGTTGGGAGGCTTTCCCAGGGGCAGCCAGTTCAGACCCTACCTGTGTGTTGCCATGTGATACACTGGCAGATTTTTTAAAGGGAAAAGCCCAGCTTTGTGTTTTTCACCCTTGGAGAGAGAAACAGGGATCTGAAAAAAACTACAAAACTTAAACGTGGCTTTGTATGGACTTCCATGTGGGTTTGAGAATTATCTTTCCAGTTGCATTTGGCTCGGGCTGATGCTCGGCTCCTTTGCTGCCTTGGAGTGCATGTGCCCCCACAGCGGGGAGCGTCCTGGGGACTCGGGTGGCCTCGCCTGGAGACGAAGAAGAGTGCTGCCAAGGGGACACTTCCCCTGCAGATGCCCACTGGTCACCCCCACGCTCCGTTGTCCAGGCGGTGACTTTCCGCCTCTCTGTGCTTTTCAGGCTCCGTCTTCAGGAGGAGACTCACAGGAAACCAAGATTCCCATCAGTCTAGTACTAAGATTAAGGTAGGTAGACATCTTTATTTTGTTTTGTTTTCTGAGTACTCTGAATACACCGTCTTCTCTTCGGAAGTCACTCCTTGTTCCAGCAGCGTGTGTGCCCGGGAGTAACCAGAGAGGACCGTGTGTCTTCCCGGCATCGAGTGCCGTTTGCTCACAGGTGTATTATTTCCCGCGGAAATAGTAGGGACACAGTGAGGACCCGGGTGTTAACAGATCAGCCCACACATTCTCTCGGTTGCTTCTCCACTCACAGTGGCCAGTTTGTGCGTTTGCAGTATACGTAGCTCAGGTTCAGGAATGTGGTCCATCGTCACGGAGCTGTTTTTAGGAGAGCAGCACTAACTTGGCTTATCTGGAATTAGTCTTGTAATCGTAACCGTATAATGCCATGGACCCTGGGAGAACTGTCCCAAGAGTGGACTGCTTTCTGATGGTGGTAGATCAGACAAAAGCCTGGTTCTTAGAAAGGAGCAGGAGAACCTCTAAGCATAGTTTGGGTCTGTTTCTCTGCGTTACAGCAAGTGCTCTGAATTGGTGCTGCTTGGCGGGGCCGTGGCGCAGTGCTCACAGGAAGTGCCCCAGGTGGCGGTCTGTTCGTTTCAACCCTCTCTCCCTCTGCAGGCAGTTGAATTAGGATCCCAGAGCATTCTGATCAGAATAGCTGTGGGTGTGGTGTTGCTGCCCTACTCATAAATGCACTTGGAAAAAGATGTGTTTCCCAGGTACCACCTGAGATGGCTCAGGCCTTCGTCAACTGTTACTAACATTTTCAAAAGAGTTCGCTGAATCATACTGACTCATTCCCCCTTCCACTTATGAATTCCTGGTCATCTTCTCATTAGGACCATAACTAGAGATAGAGGTAACAAGAGCTGTTTTGAGAATGTTTTGATTTTACCACTAAGAGCAGTGAAATCGTGCCGTAAATGTGAAGAAAGCAGGTTTGGTTGACTGTCCGTTACAGAAGCCCACTCAGTGCACCTCGTCTCATCTCAGATAGCTCTGAGTTAACGGGGTGTCTTGGGGACCTCACCCTGTTTTAATTATACATAGAGAATGCCTCTGGCCTCTTTTTGAAAATCTGGTTTGATACAGCAGTCAGTAGGCAGTATAGAAATTCCATTTGGCATGTGCTTCAGGAAGGTGGGGAAGACCCTTGTAAGTGAGGGAGTTAGCTTTTTTGAGACAGTGGTTTCCTAACGGGCTACATGGCAGTCTTGTTTACGGAGTGGGAGGCTAGATTCTTATTTGCACTGATGAAGACTTTGAAGTTAAATGACCAGAGGAGATTTTGACAGGTTAGCATGTTGCTGTCTTTAAAGATGTGTGTGCTTGGCATGTCAGTTATATCAGTAAAGTGATTGCTGAACATTTGATCTTAATTTTAATTAGTTTTCAGAAAGACCAGAGGGGGCAATTATGTGGTCAGCAGACTATGTATGGCACTCTGAGCTATTGTGGAAGGGTACCGAGAGAAGAGAAAGGGAAATGCCTCACCAGATACTCAAGCCTAAGTTGGACGTTGATTTGAATTATGTAAAAACGGATTCCAGGTAGTCCACATGCAGAAGCACAGGTCTGGGTACAGGCGCACAGAGAGGGCTGTGCAAGGGACAGAGTCCCTTGGGGGCAGGTTGTGTTGGAGGTGGGTAGCTGTATTTTGAGCAAAATTTCGGTAACGTTCTCAAGACTTGTCAAATAGACCCAAGCCCTCTGCATTGTTGAGATAGAATTTGGGTCCTAAGGAATCAGACCTGTCTGCCTTAGACATGATGCTCTAATTTCTCCACCTTCAGCCGGAGCTTCCAGGGAGCCTGGTTCGTCTCAGTGTGTGTAGTGATTGCTGGGACTTCTTCACCCGTCGCATGTCTGGATCTGTGGGTTTATGTAGTAACTCGGCTGCCTTTATGGGCCCAGCCATTCTCCCGTGTTCTCAGGCTGCCCTAACCCTACCCGCCCATGAGGTCCTGTCGGAAACTGTCAGCAGATTTCCCGTCCCATCAGGACCGGGCACGTGCTCTGCGGGAACAGAGCAGTCTTTCCTGAGGCCCAGCCTTCCTGTTGAATGTTGGCAGAGTCTGTATACATAAATTCAAAATTGATTTTACACAGTCTGTTTTTTGTCTTTTTCATAGGAATTCCAAAAAAGAACTAAATGACATTCGATTTGAGTTTACTCCTGGGAGAGGTGAGTTGTCAAAAACAGTGGAATCGAAACACCTCCCAGTTTCTTCTGTGAGCTCTGCTGTGAGGGTTTGTCCTTGAGATATATCTTGCTGTGTTAAAGGATGACAAAATGTCCCTGATTCAGAGGTGTTTGGGGGCATATGAATGAAGTTAAAATGCAGTTTATTAACTACTAACTCATTTGGAAAACCTAGTACAGTTGACCCTTGAACAGCAAGGGTTTGAACTGCATGCGTCCACTTATACACAGATTTTTTCAGTTAGTACTGTAAATGAATCCTGTCTTCCTTACGATTTTCTTAATAATGTTGTCTTTTCTCTATTGTTTGACTATAACATACAATACATGTAACGTGCAGAATATGCATTGATTGATTGTTTATGTTATTGTTAAGGCTTCCAGTCCACAGTAGACTGTTAGGAGTTACGTTCCGGGGGGAGCCCGAAGTTATACACGGGTTTTCAACTGCACTGGCGTCAGCAGCCCCGCCCAACCCCCACGTTGTTCAAGGGTCAGCTGTGTAATGCAAACCAGTAATCAGAATAGCTCTAGATGAACTGTGCGCCATAGGCCAGGCGTGTGCTCTGAGAATGTGCACTGTCTCATTAAATTCTCAAAACAGCCCTGTAAATAAAGATGATTATCCACATTGTTTGGATGATGAAATCAAGAGAGAGATGAAGTAAACTGGCAGTTCACACAGCCGGGAAGAGGCGCAGCTGGAATTCAAACCCAAGTCTGTCCGCGTGCAGAGTTCTTGCTCTGACCGCCGGACGCGGTTGTCCTCCAGCAGAGAAACAGAGCTGCCAGTCTCCTCTGTCCTGGGGCTGAAACTGAGCCTGTGGTGCAGTTTCTGGCCATGGATTTCTTCCGGGAACAAGGCTTGTTGCCTCTGTTGCGCCGGTCAGGTTTGGGGAGAGTGAGCGGACACTTGTCCTTCATGCCACGCTTAATCTTCTTGCTGTTTAGTGTCATCAGCAACTAACCATTAAAGAGAATAGACGCAGATGTACAGAGGTGCATTCACTGTACTTTTTAAAAAAAGGTTTTATTTAGTTATTTTTAGAGAGAGGGGAGGGACGGAGAAGGAGAGAGAGAAACGTCGATGTGGGAGAGACACATCGATTGGTTACTTCTCACACGCCCCCTACTGGGGACACAGCCTGGAATCCAGGCATGTGCCCTGACCTGGAATTGAACTGGCGACCCTTCGGTTCACAGTCTGACACTCAATCCACTGGCTCCACCAGCCATGGCCACTCACTTTCCTTTGTAAAAACCAGGTAGAAGCACATGTCCGATAGCGAATTGAAGTCACTGGTCTTTGGCACTCCCA
>PVKM010002929.1:33316-61081 GCA_004027735.1 Carollia perspicillata
AAAAAATGTGGAGTGTGGTCCCCAAAAATGCGAGATTACATTCTGCTTTTCCAAGATTTAACTGAGAGGAAAAAAATACCACTGTTTTATTTGCCCTGGAGACGTCACATGCTTGTCATCACGTCTCAGAGCTCATGGGGCTCGAGTGCAGGGCTGCCCTCGGAATAGGAGTTTCCTCTACGGCATCACTGTCAGTTGCTCTCCCAACAAGGGCCCGAAACCCCTCTAAAGGACACCGTTATTTAAAAAGTTACCTTTACATCGACCCCCACCTGCTTTCTTGGCGTCGTAGATGTGGCAACAAAAGTCGGGCAGTGCCTGCACCTGCTCTGAGAGTTAGCCGTGACGCGCATGCACAGGAAACGAAGCGCCTTCTTCTTTGTCCTTGCAGACACAGCGGAGGGTGTCTCTCAGGAGCTCATTTCTGCTGGCCTGGTCGATGGAAGGGACTTAGTCATAGGTAACTCCGTTCTGTTCTGCCCTTATGCCCCCGTGTCTCTGTCTGGTACTTAGGACTGAGAGTGCCAGGCTTTGGTTCCATTGAGCACCAGTGGTTCCTGGAATAGTTCTTGACTTGGCCGGAATAATAGGTATTGGGAACCGTTCCTTACAAAAAACAAAGCTGTGCTTCTGAGTTTGCTTTGTGACCTCCGGTGACAGTAAGTGAAAGCCCTCTGGGGGACTCTGGGATTGCTGATGACAAAAATCCCAAGTTAAAGTAAGCTTGGCCATGTCTCATCCGTTTCGGAGGATGACCTCTACTCTACCCTTGTGGAGCTAAGAGGTAAGCAAAAAGTTTTAGAGACTTAGTCCTAGAAAAAGCAGGAAGTAAGAGAAGGTAGTCAGGCCATACTTACTTGTTACTGAGGAAAAAGACCAGCGTCTAGGGCAAATCAGTCAAGTCTTTCTGTGAAGGGCCATATAGTAATTTAGGCTTCGTGGGTCCTGTTCAGTCTGTCGTATTTAAACCCTTCTCAGCTCAGAGGCAGACAGATTCACTGGCTTTCAGGGCTGTGAATAGGCAGATCTTACCTCTTTAACCGGAGCCTCCTTTGGAAGTCAGTGCAGCGTGTAAAAGGAAGTTCATTTGACAGTGATTCGAGATTTATCTGTGCTACTTGGAATTGAGGTGAAGAGACACTGCCCTTTGGGGAGGGATTTACCTTTCTGCCTCCATTTTAATTGTACATGGAAGAGTCTAAACTACCATTTAAGTTCTTAAAATATGGTTGAAGGTGGATTTACTAAGCTTCTCAATTCTTCCTCTGTTTGTATGATTACAGTGGCAGCCAATTTGCAGAAAATTGTGGAAGAACCTCAGTCGAATCGATCTGTCACTTTCAAACTGGTATTTGTCTGTCTCTTCCCCTTTATTAAACCATCTTACTCTTTACACACCAGCAGCCTTTGCAGACCAGCTTCCATATTCCCTGGGTGACGAGAATGTTCAAGTGTCATACGTCGTGTTCATTTCGTGCCCCGAGACCCTGGGCTGGAGTCCCCCTTCGAGCGGCCTCCCTGCCTCGGCCCCTGCCAGGCAGCCTCCTACCCCGGGCCCTTGGTCGTTCTCAAGAGAGATTGTGAGCCACTTTGGCTCCAACTCCGTGCCCAGCCCCCGTCCTTTCTGGAAGAGACACCTTCGTCCGCCTCTTATTTGTTTCCCAGGGACCTGTCCCCCACTGCCAGCCTTCCCATAGTCCCCCTTTCCGCCTTAGTTGCCACCCGCAATTTGTGTATAAGTAGCCACAGCTTCTTATTTTGTTTGGTTCTTAGGCATCTGGTGTTGAAGGCTCAGACATTCCCGACGACGGTAAACTCATAGGGTTTGCCCAGCTCAGCATCAGCTAAATGACAGCCCTGGGAGAGGAGGCCTCAGGAGAGTCCACACGTGCGTGTCTCTGTTGCTTCTGTTGGCCCGAACCCACCACTGCCAAAGAACCCAGCAGCACGCCTCCCAGCTGGGAGCTCTAGAGGTCTTTCTGTATGTTCTTCCTGCTGCCATTCCCCCCTTTCCCACGGGGAAAGAAAAGTTGGATCACCAGTGGCCAGCATCCCTTTTAAAGAGTTCCGTTAGTAAACTCACTGCACACGCCCTGTCTTTTCCTCCGTCTGAGAAGTGGCCCGCGTGCCTCAAGGCCCAGGAGGGAGATCTTTCAGCTCGCCTTGCCTGGCCTCGCCTCGCCTCGCTCCGTGTCGGCACCGCATCGGGGCGGAAAGGAGCGGCTCTCTGGGGCTTCCTCCCTCTGGGGCTTCCTCGTGCAGCCCGTTTTCCCGCACCCGACAGGATGTGGCGTCTTGGGCTCTCTCTGCACCCCCACTGAAGTAGCGATTAAAAGTCGATTGCTCAGCTGGAGCCCAGAGAATTGAATTTAGCGATTTTTTTTTTTTTTTGTATCTGATGTGAATTCTAGCAACCTTTGTTAGGAAAAAGCACAGCCTCACACGGAGGCAGCCTCAACTGTCTTCTAGTTTTGTTCCTGGTGTTTCTAAGCGTTCTGCTGAAGCTGCTCTCAGGCACCCCTCGTCCTTACTCCCTCCGGAGAGGGGTGCTAGCCTTAACTTCAGCTGGTGCAAACATCCGACTGTGGTCAGACTTCAGCCATCAGATCCTTCACAGTGGAACTTTGAACTGTTTTTGGAGAAAACATTGAGCATCGGCCTGTAAAAGTGAATTTTCTCAGCAGTGGTTTTGGACAGAAAAATCATAACTCATATCATTGTGGAAGTTATTTATTTTGAGAATTGAAAAAATTAAACTGAAGCCAAACTGCTCCTCAGTCCTCCCTTGAAAATCAGTTTGCCTGGCCTCCAAGTCCCGAGGAATCGCAAGGCCGAGATTTCTACAGCAATAAAGGAGGCTCGCGCAGGGCTGGCAAGGCCGGCCTGCCTCCGCCGCCTCGCCCACGCCGGCCCTCAGGGGCCGCCCTGCGCTGCGCCGCCCCTGACCCAAGATGGAAAGTGAAACCACATGTGCCGTGACTTAGGACTTCTGAGTGGACAGTATTCATTTGATTTTCTACAGAAATAATATAAATTATTCTTTAGGTCTTAAAAAAGAGCACTCATAATGCAATATGTGAACAACCAGTGGGGTGGTTTTTTGCCCTACTGTTTCACAGTCAGCCTTTGTCTAACTGCAGATAGCCCTGACACGTTGTGTATACGGAAGGGATCCTCAGTCTGGCCTTAAAACCACACACGCAGGAGGGCTTTGGCCCCTCGAAGAGGGAGAGCGGCCCCTCCCACAGTGGTGCCAGCCCTTCGCAGCGCCTTCGGTCTGCGAATAACAGGATTGCCTCACCTGGTTTCCTCTGGGAGCGTCCCTGAAAAGCTTTCCCGCAGTTGGCTTGTCACGGCTCTGGTGTCACCCTGGGCTTGTAGGTTCAGTCGCGGGCTTACTTCACCTACTCTGGATGCGAAGGCGTGTCGGGAAAGGGGTGCATGTTGGGCGGTAGGAGAGGGGATGGGTCTGAGACGGGGCTGGGAGGAAAGCAGGTTTGAGAGAGGATCAGACACCGAAGTCCACGGTCCCAACGGGACTGCGAACAGGAGGGAGCCTGCTGAGCCTGGAGAGAGGAAAGGGGGGCGATCAGCTTGCTGGGGAAAAAACACTTAGCTCTTTTCTTTTTCTTTTCTTTGAAGGCGGTAGAGGGAATGAGGACAGGGAGGGAGGAAGAAGTTTGAAACGGAGAGAGTATCCTGTTGGGCCAAGACTAGTGGCTTAACGTAGAGTCTGTTTCGGTGTCAAGTAAGCCCGTCATAATCTACTTACGAATCCACGGGGTGCGGCGTCACTGGCCTAGCTTTCCGTGGGGGGGTGATCTGAAGCGCAGGCGGGGGGTGAGCCGCAGTCCATCCTTCAGTTCAGTTTCTCCAGCCAGCTGCTACCCTTGAGCTGCAGTGGGACAGGCATGGCCGTAGAAGTGAGCTGGGGCTTCCTCTTTCCTTCCAGTCCGTTCTTTTGCCCTGCTGGGAAGTAGGAGTCGTCACCCAGCCCTAGGACGGTGTTATTTCTTCTGCATGACGGTGGGCTCTCTTTGCTGACTGCACAGTGACGCCGAGAAAAATCAGTGAACAGAAACTTCCCCGGTGGGACAGCACGTGACCTAGTGAGAGACCTCACTCCTCTCCAGAAGTGGTGGGCGGTTCAGGGCACACCTGTGTCCTGAGGTCCCCAGGAGTCCCTGGTCCCTGGGGTAGGGACTGACTTTAGCACAAGGTAACGTGTGCCAATGCTGTTTGTGAAGTGTGTAGTCTTTCTAAATGACTGTTGGATTTGTTTGGGGTGTTTTGCTTAAGTTTTGAACCAAATCCTAGAGCCAGCTGATAACTATTTAATAATCTGGAGGATGGAATAATGGTGTATCAACAAATGGAGGTTCCTCCCTATGACATGCTAGATTATGGAAGATGTAAAATATTTGACGACTCCCCCTTTTTTGACTTTGTATTTTGCTGCATGTTTTCTTCATTTTTAATCAATAAAGAGTAAATTGTCTGGTGGTGTAAGGAATCTTTACTTCATGGTGGGTACTGGGAGTGGGTGAGGGAGTCACTACTAAGTTAAATTTTTCATGCAAATACAGAAAAGCTGAAGTGTACATAAACAAAAAAAAGTGTGTGTGATCTACAAATTCTAACAGCTTACAGTTGTTTTACAAACGGGAACAGCAGTCCCAAAAGGGGGCAGAGAGAGAATCTGCCCAAGGAAGTTGGACAGGGCGGGGGAGAGAGCTGCCTGTATTGATCTTTTCTGATGGACGCTGCTCGTGGATGGGGCACGGGGGAGAGGTTTGATTCAAGCTCTCAGGAGTTCCTTTTGGAAAGTTCAGAGCAGGGCTGAGCTTGTCTAATTTGACTTTGATATTGCAATGGTGAGGTTTCATGGAAGATTCTAGGCCCCCGTGTCTTCGTCCTCCTTCTGGGCAAGTCAATGTCTGCTCATAATTCCTTCCCAACAGAAGGTGGCCTCTGACCAACAACAGGACTGCCGGTGGGCCTTCGTAATCCAGAGCTCAAGTCCTGGAGCCTTGGAATTGGCAGTATCAGATAAGGTCATAAAAGTGGACTCTGACTATTGTGGGGACAGGTAGGTGCTGGCTATTCAGAAGTGACCGTGGTGTATGCAGGGACAAGGGGACACTTGCCCATTATCTCCAGCAAGATGAAATCTGGTCGAGAGGCCTGACCCCCTAGCTCTACCTCTTTGTAGTAACAGCGCGCAGTGCAACAGTTCGTGGATTCCTTCTTTGGGTCAGCTCACCTACCCTTTGATTTTTTCTGAGCAGTTTTAGGTCCCGAGCAACACTGAACAGAAGGCAGACAGGGTTCTCATATACCTGCGGAACCTACATGCGCACAGACCTGCCCATTGCCAACATCTCAGACCAGAGGAGCCTGTTTATGGCAGTGGATGAGCCGCCACTGACACCCTCCACCGTCACTCGAAGTCCACAGTTCACGTCAGGTTCAATTCCGCTGTGCGTTCTTCAGGTTTGGGCATCTGTGTAATGGCACGTGTCCCATCACCACAGCCGTACAGAAGGGTTCACTGCCCTAAATATCCTCTGTGTTCTGCCTATTCCTTCCTCTCTCCCCTTTTGTCCCTGGCCACTGCTGATCATTCTAGTGTCTCCATACTTCTGCCTTTCCCAGAATGTCATACAGTGAGAATCATACGGTACATAGCCTTTCCAGAACGGCTTCCTTCACTTAGTCGGATGCATTTAAAGTTTCTCCATGTCTTTCCATGGCTTGACGGCCCATTTCTTTTTAGCATTGAATAACATTCTGTGTCTGGATATATTAATCCACTTACCTACTTAGAGGTTTGGGCGGTTATGGATAAAACTGCCACGAGTTTTCAGCTCCTTGGGGTAAATACCAAGAAGCCCAGGTGTGGACTGTAGAGTAAGAGCATGTCTAGTTTTGTGAGAAGCACCAGCCATCCTTCCAAGTGCCCGGTGAAGGAGAGACCCTGTTGCTTCACATCCTCGCCAGCATTTGGTGGTGTCGGTGTTTTAGATTTTGTCTGTCGTAATAGGTGTGCAGTGGTATCCGGTGTTAATTTACAGTTCTTTGATGACGAGCAATTTTCGATACGCTAACTTGCTATCTGAATATATTCTTCAGTGAGGTATCTGTTAAGGTCTAAAGCCCATTTTTAAGCAGCTTATTTGTTTGCTTCTAGTTCACCTTTCAGAGTTTTTGGGGTAAGAGTTCTTTTCAGATACCTCTTTTGTAAATATTTTTCTTTCCAATCTGTGACATGTCTTCTTATTCTCTTGCAGAGCCAAATGTTCTAATTTTAATGAAATCCAGCTTATCAATGATTTCTTTCACGATCATGCCTTCGCTGTTGTATCTAAGAGGTCATTACCACACACACACCATGCAGACACTCCGCCTATGTGACCTTCTGTGAGTTACAGAGGTTCGCTGTTCACGTCGTGGTCTGTGATCCCTTTTGAGTTAATTTTTGTATGTCTGTGTCTAGAATGGGGATTTTTTCTGCCTGTGGATGTCCAGTTGTTTCACCCCCCTTTACTGAAAAGACTTCCCTTGCTCCATTGTGTTGCCTGTGCTCCTTTGTCGGAGGTCAGTTGAACCGGCGAGTCTGTTTCTAGGCTCTCGACTGTGTTCCACTGGTGGATTTGTTCTTTCGCTAATGCCGCACTGGCTTCGGTATGGGAGCTTTTGTCAGTCCTCTGGCTTCCTTCTTCCTCAATCTCGTGTTGGCTATTCTGCCTCTTTTGCCTCTACATAAACTTTAGAATCAGTTTTTCAGTAATCACAAAATAACTTGCTGGGCTATTGATTGGGTTTGTGTTTAATTACTGGGTCAAGTTGAGAAGAATCGACATCTCGATGATATTGAGTCTTCCTGTCCCTGAACATAGAAACTCTCTCCATTCATTTAGTTCTTTCTTGTTTTTCTTCATCAGAATTTTGTAGTTTTCATTAAATAGATCTTGCACATGGTCTATTAGATTTACACCAGTATTTCATTTCTGGGTGATAACGTAAGTGATACTGTTTTTCATTTCAAATTCCCCTTGTTTATAGTTGTTATGCAGGGAAGTGATAGCTTGTGTGTATTGACCTTAACACACTGCAACCTTACTCTATAATTACTTGTTAGTTCAGGAGTATTAGGCTGATGATTCCTGTGGGCTTTTCCTCTGGATAATCATGTCATCGGCAAATAAAAACAGTTTTCTTTTTTCTTCGCCATCTGTATACCTTTTCTTTCTTTTTCTTACATCACTGAATTATGTAGGAGGGTGTCCAGTATGATGTTGAAAAGCAATGGTTAAACTGAATGCTCAGCCTTCTGGGGAAAAAAAGAAGAAGAAGAAGAAAGGCAATGGTGACCTGGCTGGGCAGCTCAGTCGGTCAGATAGAGCGTCGTCCTGATGATGTCAAGGTTGTGTGGTTCCATCCCCACTCGGCACATCCAAGAACCAACCTGTGTGTGCATAAATAAATGGAACAACAAATCACTGTTTCTCTCTCCATCCTCCCACCCTTAAAAAAATCAATAAGTAAAAAAAATTTTTTTCAAGAAAAGCAGTGATGAGAGAAGTCCCCGCCTTGTTCTGAAAAGCTGGTTTCTCATCATTAAACACGATGTTAGCTATAGGCTTTCTGTAGCGGTTCTTTACCAAGTTGAGGAAGTCACCTCTCGTCCTTGTTTGCTGAGAATTTTGATCATGAATGGGTATTGGATTTTGTCAGGCGTTTTTTCTGCATTATTGATGTGGTCATGGGATTTTTTTTCCCCTTAGCCTGTTGATGTGAAGGATGACATTTGGTTTTCAAATGTTGAGCTAGCGTAGCATACCTGGGATAAATCCCGCTTGGTCGTGGTGTAAAACTCCTTCTCTGTGTTGCTGTATTCAGGTTGCTAATATTTTGTTGAGGGCTTTTGGCATCCTTGTTCGTGAGAGATACTGCCTGGTGGGGAGTTTCGGGTGGGTGGTGGAGAGGAAAGGGCTCTCCTGCAGCGTCGTGTACCCTTACCTCTGCTCTCCACGGTCTGCCCCACCCGAAACGCAGGCCGACTGATGAACAGGCCGCCAGAGGCTGTGCCAGAGAGACGCGGGCACACTGTGTCTGGGCCTGCCCTGCGCAGCCTGGCTTCCTCGGGTCCCCTTCACCCGTGTTCCTCTGCCTATCTCTTAGAATGGTTCAAAGTTGAAAATATGAAAAGGCTTTTTCTTTAACCTCACCTGAGGAAATGTTTATTAATTTGAGACAGAGAGGAAGGGGGGAGGGAGGGAGAGAGAGAGAGAGAAACATCAGTATGAGAGACAAACACCAATCAGTTGCTTTCTGTACGCAGCCCAACTGGGACTCGCACCTGCAGCCTAGGTATGTGCCTGACCAGGGACTGAACCTACAACCCTGTGGTGTACGGGATGACACTCCAGCCAACTGAGCCACCCGGCCAGGGCTGTAAGGCTTTCTTATTCGTACACAAGCAAATAGGTGAATGTGTGTGCGTATATACACGTGTATTTTTTTCCTAATGTTCTCTTTAAGTCATCATTCCCAAGCTTCCCCAACTGAACTAAATGCCATCCAAGGGGAAGATGCCTCTTGGAGATCCTCCCTTTGTTAAGTCCCGAGTCCTATAAGAATCCCAACTCCAGCAAGGTTAAGGGCGGCCACCACCTGGGCTTCCACAGCTGGGGCCTGTGGTGGAGTGACTTTGTCCTGCGTTCTTTTGTTGTCATGGAGATTGCCTGGGTTTGCTGGGGCTACTCTGGGGCAGCTGGCATTTATTTTTAACCCCGGACTTGTCTTTGTGGTGGACTCCTAGAGTAGGGATCAAAATGCAACTCCTGGCTCCTCTGTACTCTCTCCGCACTCTCGAACTATCTTCGGTGCTGAAAAGGAAAGGCATGTGTGCCCTTGGTGGGTCTCCTGGCCCTCGAGCTGCCCTGGGACTGCCCGGTGTCGCCTACCACCAA
The DNA here is from genome assembly GCA_004027735.1 of Carollia perspicillata. Classification (NCBI taxonomy): domain Eukaryota; kingdom Metazoa; phylum Chordata; class Mammalia; order Chiroptera; family Phyllostomidae; genus Carollia; species Carollia perspicillata. Next base: position 42,292 of record PVKM010002929.1, read on the forward strand.
CACCAGGAGCCTCAGGAGAAAGATGAGATCGTCAGAGTCAAGAACTGGATTGGTCTGCAGGCAGAGTTGAGAAGTATGGGTCCTTGCAGCTCTCCTAACACGGGGTGGTTGCTAGAAGGGACACTTCTGTGTGCCTTTGGGTATTGCAACTACTCTCAGAATTTGAGTTCTGTTTGAACTCGGTGTAAATTGTTCAGGACATGGCCATTGGTGAGGCTGGGGTGGGTGCTGTGTGCTGTTCGGGTGAAACTGCCCTGTGTGCTGGGCCTGAGAAGGTTCTCTTGGTTCTTGTGATGCCAGGGTCTATCACATAGTCGATAAAACATCCTCTGATTCTGCGGGCCGGGGCGGACTCTTTTTCGTCCCAGTCTTACCCTGCCAGGGAGCTGAGGTGTGAAGGTGGATCTGGATTAAACATTAAAACAGCTGTTACCACAGCCCAGAGGAGCGCGTGACCCAGGGCCAAGGTGCAGAGCTCCCTGGTCGCCTCAGGCTGCGGACGTGGTGACCAGTAGACATGGTTCAATTTTCTCAGGTCCTGGATGAAATCGGCGACTTTGGTCGCTTTCAGATACAGCTGCTGCTGCTGCTGTGTGTCCCCAACTTGCTGTCTGCTTTCTACACATTTTCCCAAATCTTCATGGTCCTGGAGGAGGAGATCCACTACTGTTCAGTGTCGTGGGTCAAGAACCACACCTTGAACCTGACCGCTGCCGAGCAGCTGTCCTTGAGTGTGCCGTTGGATGCTGCAGGCAACCCTGAGCCCTGCCGCATGTTCCAGCCTCCACCTGATGGTGCCAGCCTGGAGGACATCTTGGGCCACCGCTTCAATGAGACGCAGCCTTGTGAGGCGGGCTGGGACTATCCTGAACACAGGCCCCTGTCCCTGAAGCGCGAGGTAGGCTGCCTTTTCGGCTGGCTGTCCGCCTGTCTCAGGTCTGTCAGTTCCTGGGCCTTACACTCTGCCCTCCGTCACTGGGGTCGTTGCCTTTGTCTGACCCCCTGCCCCCTTGCCTGAACGATCACCCATGGATACGCCTGCTTTTCTTTTTGCTAGTCATCCTGTTTTTCTCTTTGTCTTCTGCCCTCTAGCCCTGTCTACCCCCTGTCCATTTTCTGTGGTCTCTCTGCCCATCTGGACATTCATCTTTGCCTGTCCTTTTGTCTGTCCTTCTGCCCGTCTGCCCAGTGGCCTGCCGTTCTCCCTGTCCCCTCCTGGTTTTCTGTGTCTATGCTTTTCTCTCTCCCCCGTGTTCTCCCCTGCCCGTCCACGCGCCTTCGTGTTTCAGCCTGCCCTGCTTGTGTGCCTCCTGACCAATCTCCCTGTGTTTTCCTAACTCTCTGATGCTCTCCCCGGCCCTGTCCACTCATCTGCCTTTCTGCTCACCAGACTTGGGCTCCCTACCTTCACCTTCTCTCCTCCGATCTACACCTGCCGACCTCCGAGATGCTGGCAGACACCCATGGCTCTAGGACTTGTCCTGTTGAACACTGAGCTTTCGCTCGTGCTAATACATTCATTCTCCCGGAGGGTCCTACACAGACATACAGGGGGATTCGACGACCTCTGCCTCAGGTAAAGAAGATGCCTCGGGAAGCTCCCAGGCCCACTCTGTTTCTCCCTCCGTGGTGAGATGAGGCTCAGAGCGGGGATGGGACTTCGCCAGGGTGACGTCATGGGCTGACCGTGGGGCTGGGACTCACACGTGGGCTCGTGCTTCCCAGGTCCCCCCAGGAGCCGGATGTTCCTCGGAGGGTCTGTGCAGCGCTCACCTTTGTGGTGGCAGATACGGAGCCTTTGTGGAGAGGGCAATCTGGGGTCCAGAGATCGAACATTTATTTTGTCCCCCTGTGGGTAGAAAAGCCTTTCTTTCTTTCTTTCTTTCATTTTTAAATCATTTTTACTTTGTAATTACAGTTGACATACAAAATTATATTACCTTCAGGAGTACACGCCAGCTATAAGACATTGGTGTAACTTGCTAAGTGATCATCCCAGCAAATCTCATCTGACCCCACATAGTTATTAGAATATTATCAGCTATCTTCCCAGGGCTGTACTTTACATCCCCACGACTGTTTGGTGACTACCAATTTGTACTTAATCCCCTCACCTTTTTCTCCCATCCCCCCAACCCCCCTTCCATCTGGCAGCCATCAAAATGTTCTCTGTATCTATGAGTCTGTTTCTGTTCTGCCTGTGCATGTATTTTGTTTTTTAAGTTCAAATGTTGATAGATATGTATTTATTGCAGTTTTATTGTTCGTGCTTTTTATCTCTTTTTTCTTTTCTTCTTCTTAAGAAGACCCTTTAACATTTTGTTTAATACTGGTTTGGTGATGATGTACTCCTTTCGCTTTTTCTGGTCTGGGGAGCTCTTTATCGGCCCTTCAAATCCCAACAATAGCTTTGCTGGGTGGAGTAATCTTGGCTCTAGGTCCCTGCTTTTCATCACTTTGAATATTTCTTGCCAATCCCTTCTGGCCTACAAAGTTTCTGTTGAGAAATCAGCTGACAGTCTTATGGGAACTCCCTTGTAGGTAACTAACTGCTGTTCCCTTGCTGCTTTTAAGATTCTCTCTTTGTCTTGGACCTTTTGCACTTTAATACCATGTATCTTGGTGTGGACTTCTTGGAGTCCATCTTGTTTGGGACTCTCTGTGCTTCCTGGACTTGTATGTCTATTTCCTTCACCAAGTTAGGGAAGTTTTCTGTCATTTTTTCAAATAGGTTTTCAATTTCTTGCTCCCTCACTTTTCCTTGCAATGCCTCCATTATACGAATGTCAGTATGCTTGAAATTGTCCCAGAGGACAATTGTTCCTTACACTATCCTTATTCTTAAGGGGTTCTTTTTTCTTCTCGCTGTTCTGATTGGGTGTTTTTTGCTTCCTGATATTCCAAACCACTGATTTGATTCTCAGCTTCTTCGACTCGACTATTGCTTCCCTATAAATTGTTCTATTTCGGTTAGTGTATCCTTCATTCCTCAGTGGTCCTTTTTTATACTGTTGAGGTTCTCACTAAATTCTTTGAGCATCCTTATAACCAGTGTTTTGAAACTCTGCATCTAGGAGACTTCTTGTGTCTCCATTTTGTTTATTTCTTTTTCTGCAGTTTCGTTCTGTTCTTTCTTTGACTCCTCTCTTTGGCAGCCTCCCTGTGTTTGTTTCTATGTTTTAGGTAGAGCTGCTACATCTCCCAGGCTTGGTAGAATAGCCTAATGTAGTAGGTGTCCTGTAGGGTCCAGTGGCAGAGCCTCCTCGATCACTCAAGCTGGGCACTCCAGGTGCACCCTCCATGTAGGTGTGTACACCCTCCTCTTGTAGTTGAGCCTTGATTGTTTTTGGCACATCAGTGAAGGGATTTACCCCAGGCCGATTAGCTGCAAGGACTGGTTGCAACCACTGACCACCATAGAGGATCAGCTATGCAGGGACCCATCCCACAGCGCTGGACTTAGTTCAGTGGGGCATTGGTGCCCATTATGTTCACCCCTTGAGGGTGTCACTTGGAGCAGCGGTTGGGTGGTGATGTTTCCACATAATCTGAAGTTGTCCACTGGGTGCACTGGCTCTGGAGCATCCTGGGAGGTACAGACAAAGGTCACCCACTGCCTGTGTTCTGCCTGGAGCCACCTGGCACGAGCTGCAAAGTGGTGTGCAGATGGCTGCTACTCCTGCTGGGCTTGGGGGTGCCCAGGTGGCAAATGGACAGACAGACAGGTGAGGACCAAGCTGTGAACCAAGGCCAGCTGCTGCTGTGGGACCGACGATTAGCTGCTTAACCTCTCCTTTCCTTAGGGAAACAGCAGTAAGGGAAATAGGAAATAGCAGTAAGTCAAGGGTTGTTGTCAGAATCCTATGAGATAATGGACATAAAGCATTGGGCACGGCATCCCACACAGACGAAGCACTTAACAGGCATTAGTCACTGTTGCAAAGCTATCTCTTTGAGCTCCAGAGGACAGCTCCCATGTCATGTCCTCCCCCAAACATTTGCGTATGGAGCTGAGCTGTGTGTAGGGTGCACAGTACTCCCTGAGGGCCCCAGAAACCAGTGGTCACGTGGACTTACTGTGTGGGCATGTGCAGTAGACATGTGTACAGAGCTGTATGGGCACACGTGTTTCTCCCAGGGGTTTCCCAGTCTGTCCGCTGGGTTCCCTCTGTGTGTCTCCAGGTGTGTTGCCCACTCCCCCGACCCCTGCTCCGACCCCACCACCGTGTTCATGTGCACACACACTGTGTCCTAACTGGCCATCCTCAAGGCACGTGTGATTGCCTTAGTATTCTGATTGCCTGTGAATGGTGACTCCTAGGGGGGTTTTGCTTGCAGGTGTGAAAACTCGGGAGGCCCAGGTGGGTCACAGGGGTTTCCTGGCTGTGGGAAGAGGCCCCATTTTTGTCAGGGAGAATTCCTGCTCTGCCAGAGGTCCCCAAACCCTGTACCCTTAGCGTGTCTTTCGCTTTCCATGGCCTCTCCAGGACATGTGAAAGAAACATGTCACAGTTTTAGGTATGAAGGACTTTCTCACCCTGCAAGCAACTTAAGCATTTATGTCCTCACAAAGTAATAGTTGTTTACAAAAATAAGACACGTAAATTGAAAGGACACATTTTTATTTCTTTTTTTTTTTCGATTTAATTTTATTGTCTTTCTCCCATGACTATTTATCCCCCTTATATCCTCTTCTACCTCCACCCACCCCTTCCCTGCTGCCCCATATTTCATTCTGAAATATAGTAAACAGAATGCGTGTGCCTATTGGGAACGACACAACTTCTCAGTCCTTAAACGCCACTACCCTCGGGTCCTGATCCACGTCGATTTGCTCATGGTCCTTGCTGCTTTTTCACAGCAACTGCCAAAAACACAACTTCCCACAGAGCTGACGTCACTGAAAGTAGCATGACCTCATGCTGAAACAACTAGTAGTAGTTCATGTGATATCAGACAGAGGTTGCATATTGGCTGTATTTTCCTTCGGTATTTTAAGTATCATGCTACGCCCCAGAAGTTCACTCCGGTTCCCTGGGCTGACTCGGCACACAGTTTGTGAACTGAGGGTAGCTACCCTGGGAAGTCTGTAGCGGGTGGCCTAGGTGACAAAGGACTGGCCCCCAGCTGCCCCTAGACTCACATCTGCCTATGTCTGCCTCAGTTCAACCTAGTGTGTGGCCGGAAGCACCTGAAGGAGACCTCACAGTCGGTGTACATGGCGGGGTTCCTCGTCGGTGCTCTCATCTTCGGGCCCCTCTGTGACTGGTAAGAACCTTGACCCAGCTCATCCCTTACCTAGGGTGTTCTTGGGCGTCTGGCACAGGGCTGAGTTTCTTCCTTGTGTGTGGCTCCTGGGGTAGGGTCCAGTGTCCTCCCTCCCACAAGGAGCCCAGGACTGGGCTGGTCTCCCTCCCTCCCTTCCCCTCCTGGACTGTCCCCTTTTCACTGCAGGATTGGCCGCAAAGCTAGTGCCCTGATACCGATGCTGATATTCGCCATCGTCGGCCTGGGCACGGCCTTCGTGCCCAGCTTTGATCTCTACCTGGTCATGCGCTTCATTGTGGCCACTGCCGTTGCTGGATATGTCATGACCAGTGCCAGCTTACGTGAGTGTCTGGCCCTGAAGCCTTCAGCCACAGGGTGAGGCCCTGGGGACTGACCTCGTTCCCCAGGCTGCCTGAGGGGGCCTGGTCAGGTTCCCACACTGAAGGTGGTCACACCTGCGCTTCCTGGGCTGGGACCACCAACAGGGTGACTTCTTGGGACCCAGGGCGTGAGAGGGCAGGGCCCGGCCCAGTCTCAGCCTCTCTGTCCACAGTTGCAGAGTGGGTGGGGCCCTCGTGGCGGACTCAGGCCATGGTCCTGTTCCACTGCGGCTTCTCCATCGGGCAGATGGTCCTCGCGGGACTTGCCTATGGCGTCCGCAACTGGAGGCTTTTACAGATCACTAGCACTGCGCCCATCTTGCTGCTCTTTTTCTACTTCTGGTGAGGAGATACTTCCTGGAGCAAGCCACCCTAGCTTAGCTGTGCTCCCCTCCCGTGGGGTTGGGGTGTCGCCCTGGCCTTCTCCTCATGGGACATGCAGAGACGTGTCTGGGAGAGGGAGCCCGCTAGGGCTATGGGGTTCCACGTGCCCTGGGATGGCCAGGAAGGCTCTTGCGGGCCTGGGGGCCTGTAGGACTCCATGTCCCCAGTCACAGCCATTCCTGACCTGCAGGGTTCTGCCAGAATCTGCCCGGTGGCTCCTGACCCGGGGCAGGGTCGAGGAGGCCAGACGAGTGATCCAGAAGGCAGCCTCAGTCAATAGGCAGAAACTCTCCCCAGAGCTGCTGAGCCAGGTACTTAGGGCCGGGGACCCTGCCAACCCGCTAACCTGACTCCCACAGACCACTCTGCTGGCCCCTCACACAGCGTCTTCCTCCCAGCTGGTCCCAGAGAAGACAGGCCCCTCAGGGAATGCCCTGGATCTGTTCAGACACCCCCAGCTCCGGAAGGTGACCCTGATTCTCTTCTATGTCTGGTGAGGGCACTGGGGCCCTGGCCCCCGCTGAGGCCTCAGCCAAGGGCTGCCCCTTCCCTGGGGTGTGTCCGTGGGATGCGGAGGGTCAGTGGTGGCCCTCTGGCTGGGAGGGGCTGTTCGGGAATGACTGGGTGTCTCCCTGACTGGGCTACTGTCTCCTGTTGTGAGTTCTGGCCAAGCCAGGCTCTCTCTCTCTCTCTCTGAGTGTGGTGGTGTCATCACCCAGAAGTGACAGGGACCCTTGGATACTTTGTAGGTTTGTGGACAGTCTGGGATACTATGGCCTGAGCCTCCAAGTCGGGGACTTCGGCCTGGACGTCTACCTGACCCAGTTCATCTTCGGAGCAGTGGAGGTGCCCGCCCGCTACTCCAGCACCTTCATGATGCAGAGGTTCGGCCGCAGGTGGAGCCAGGTGGGGACTCTGGTCTTGGGCGGCCTCATGTGTATCACCATCATCTTCATCCCAGCAGGTACCAGGCCTGGCTCTCCCCTGTTCCTGCCTGTCCTCACTCACCTGTGGCCCGCTGCTCCTCTTTCCAGAGGGAGGGCTTCCCTGGGGTTCCGGTACAGAAGGGGCACAGAGTCTGGGTGGACCGGGCAGGGAGCAGGGCCCAGGTGATGGGACTGTCTGCCCTCTGTGTGGCTGACAAGCATCCCCCACCAGACCTGTCCATCGTGAGCACTGTGCTGGCCATTTGGGGAAAGTTCGCCACAACCGCTGGGTTTACGATCTCCTACGTCTACACCGCTGAGCTCTTCCCCACCATCATCAGGTAAGAGCTTCTGGTGCGGCTCCTGCTCCCTGGCCACCCCTCCTCCCCGCTTACTGCCCGTCCACAACTAGCTTTCAAGGCTGGCTCTGGGGCAGCGGTGCTGGCTGGGGTCCAGCACCCCAGTGCAGTCCAAACCCCAAGTGGTCCAGAGGCTCTCGGAGGACAGGTAGGGAGGTGGGCCCTGCCCTAGCCATGTCGGGACTGGAATATGGAATAAGTCTAGGAATGGATGGCTCAGAAGGAGGAGCTGTCAGGGTGGTGGGGTGGTGGCAGGAGCAGGAGAGCAGCCAGCTGACCGAGGGGTCTGGGGGAGGCAGGAGCAGGGCCCTCCGTTGGATTCTCAGGGGTTCATTATGCAGGAGGAAGGCAGAGTGGGCTGGATGAGCCAGGGGGCCCTGCCGTAACTGTGGGGACATAACGAGGGGTCTTCTCCCAAGAGAGCGTGCGGGGGTGGCGCTGTGGCCCGGAGTAGAGGCCAAGCCTGCTCAGTTGGCACTGGCCTTCCCCCAGGCAGACAGGCATGGGGCTGGTGGCCATCTTCTCAGGGCTCGGGGGCATCCTCACGCCCTTGGTGATGCTGTTGGGCAACTTCCACAAGGCCATCCCCATGGTCGTCTTCGGCAGCCTCCCCATCGGGGCAGGCTTTTTCTGTTTGTTGCTGCCCGAGACACGTGGCCAGGCCATGAAGGATACCATCCAGGACCTGGAGCAGGGGCCCCACCCACGGTGAGCTGCTGGTTTTCTCGGAAGCCCAGGGCCCTGACTTCACATCAGTGGTCCCTATGTCGGAAGCCCAAGGCTCTACCACATCATTTGCCCACTGTCACTTACAGAGACCAATGTGGGGGTGTTTAGGAACCCCAGACATCTGACTGCTGTTGGGTTAGATTCCCCCTCCTCTGGGGGGTGGTGAGGGACACTCCTATGGGACTGGTTCCTGGTCAGCCAGTGATGGCTTTTTGTTCCCTTTAGGGCTCTAGAGGTAGAGCCCCCAGAAAACGAAGCCTCAGGAAGAACGTCTGTCCCGGGGGTGGCTGTCGTGAGCAGCACGTACTTCTGATTTCATTCCCCTGGACACGGGTGGGACCTGCGCACAAGACCAGCTTTGCTGACAGAGGCAACACGCGGGGACCTAACTGCAGCATCAGCGCCGACCGACAGGCCCACGCCCAGGGGCAGCTGGGGCAGGGCCTCTCTCCTTCCATCACCTTCCTTATCCCCGGAGCCCCACCCCCCACCGCCTCTTCTGGGTTAGGGTCTTGGTCTTAACTTCTCTGATAGTCTTGGGTGGGGGTCTGGCTCCCTGATCCCCTCAGTCTGGGGTCCACCTGCCCTCTAAACACAGTCAAACCCGGAACACCTAGGTAGGGCCTTTCCAAGCGTGCTCAGGAGGAGGAGAGAACGTGAAGTCGGGTTCTCTTTCAGGGCAGGAGGATGAAAAGGCTGTGGGTCAGGCGAGGTGGCGGTGGGTTCCAGTGGCAGGACCAGGCCCCTCTGGCCAAGGCGGGGGTCCCACGGGACGTTTGATCCTGCTGAGAGAAGACTCTATGTCCAGGGGAAATCAAAGCTTCAGTCTTGCATTCTCTTCAAAGATCCTCCATTCCGCCATCCGCGCTCAGCTCACGCCTAACCTGTGTGGCTCGGGGACCGCGCAGAGGTGGGCTCTGCTCCTCTCTGTGTCCCCTTCCCCCTTTCACAGTCTGCTGCTTCTGGCTCCTAAAGGGCCCAGACAAGGCGAGGGGAGAGGACAGAGAGGTCTTTGACTGGGCTGCTGCCAGATGCAGTTGCTTCCAGGTTGTGCCCGCTCAATTCGGCAGTGTGCCCCAGCGGGCATCAGGAAGTCCGCTCCCACGGGCCTGTCTGTGGCTCTCCGGCGATGCTCTCGGGGCCTTTGTACTGTTCGCTAATTTAATCCAGGTACTTGCGCTGACCTCTGCAGCGCCTGCTCCCCCTGCTGGCACACCTTACCTTACAAGACAGCCCTCAGGTGTGGTCCCTCAGGCCAGCCCACCTTGCCTAGCAGCTGCTCAGCCCACAAGGCTACCGTACATCTTTGCGCCACCAAGAGTGTGAAAAGAGACCGGTTGGCCGTTACCCCTCCCTTTGCCAGGCCTCCAAGGGCATTGCAGCTGGACCCTGTCCTGAAAGAGAGGTTCCGGTCTCTCCTTGTCACAGGCAGCCCAGTCCCAAAGAGGGTTCTGTCAGAACCTCCCTCCCTCAGCTCCCCTTCTCCTATGGAGGCGGTGGTAGGTGCTGGACCAGTTTTCCCGTCTTCGTAAACCCAACGTGGAAGCATCCAGCAGCTCTCTTTCGCATACATGGGTAGTTGTCACTCACAGTTCTCAGCTAAGAAGTGATGGAGAAACGTGGTGTTTTGCTCCTTGCTGTGTGTAGCCAGTCTGGCATCCCAGGCTAAAGTCTTCCTTTGGGGACACTGAAAAGTCTTTCTTTTCATTTCTCCACTGCTGGAGAGGGTCTCATGGCCGTCAGTTCTGTTCTGTGAACCAGTGGTCGCCAGTCTCAGCTGGGCCTTTGGCTGCACCCAGCATTCTCGCCGCAGCTTGTTGGCCAGCTCTCACCCGTGGCTTCTGCTCACCTCCTCTCTGCATCCCTTCCTTCTCTCTCCTACCAGGTAGCTTCTCCTGCTTTCAGAGAAGGAGAAGCCATTCGGGGCCGCTCCCAAGCTCCTCAGCGCCTCTGCTGCCTTCCCCCTCCTGCCGCACCAGGTTGGCCGTGCAGCCACTGGGGGCCGGGCCCGAAGCAGCTCTGCTCTCACCTCTGCCCCCTGATCCCAGAGCAGCTGAAGGCAGGGCCTGCTGCCCCTCTGACGCTCCTGCCCGCCCTCCACCTTAGGCATGGGGGCTGAGGATGGGTCAGTAGTGTCTGGACAGATGGAAGACCTTCCTCAGTGGAGGCGGGACCCTTCAGGGGAGGACAGGTGCTCCTGGTGCCAGGAACAGTCTGCACAAAGGCATGCGGCTGGCTCATGGGATTCTCCCCACCTGCCTTGTCCCATTCTGTCCCAAAGGTCTGTGGCCTGTTGGGCCCCTGGAGTAGAATGCTGCTCCTCACCATTCCTACCCCACCCCAGGCCCTCCCTGCCCCATTGTGACATGACTTTCTGGCCACCAATGGAACCCAAACATTCTGCTGCCAGTGGTCTGGCTGGGCCTGGATGGTGGTAAGGTGGGCCCTGGCTTTGGTTCATGGGAGGGTGTGGAGGGTGACAGTTTGGATGACACCTGACAACTGTGGGGCCGCTAGGCCGAGGGGAGTCTGTGGGAGGCACGGGCTGCCCTCATAGGAACTGCGAGTTCTCCGGGTGGCACCGGCCCTTTCCTGCCTGCAGATGGAGTGGTGCTCCTGGCTATCCCTCCCTTTCCCAGACCTCAGTTTCTTCTTTCGTACCTTGAGAACCAATCACCTGGGGCCTGTCCACCTGGCAGGGGATCTGTGAAATCAAGTAGAGGGAGCAAGCACTCCAGGGTCTTGCAGACTGCCGGACCCCAGCCAGGTGTACAGGCGCTGCTGGGGGTGTGCTGGGGGAGCCCTGTGGGAGCAGGCGGTACAGTCGGGAGCCAATCTGTGAGGAGAAGAGCAAAGGTTCCCACCCTCCCTCCCTCCCCAGGAAGTCTCCTATATCCACTGCCACCCCCTCCAACCGTACACACATATACACCGCATTCACTTCCTGCTGCTGCTGCTGTAACAAATGACTGCCAACTCGGTGGCTTACAACACCACAAATGTATTACCCTGCAGTTCTGGAGGTCCGAATGGGTCTCCCTGGGCTAAAGTGAAGATGTCAAGAGGACCGCATTCCTTTCCGGAGCCTCTGGGGCAGGGGAATCCATTGTCTTGCCTTTTCCGGCTTCTGGAGGTTGCCTGCATTCCTTGGCTCATGGTCTCTTCCCATCTTCAAAGCCTGCAATGGCCTGTCAAGTCTTAATGGATGTAGCTGAAATGTATTTATTCCTTTTTCATTGCTGTATTGTATTCCGCTATGTAAATGTACCGCAGTTTATCCACTCTTCTGTAAATGAGCATTTGGTTCTTTTTTAAAAAAAATATTTGAAGTGTGTTGTCTTGACCATTTTGGTGCCTGGGTCATACGTAGAAATGTTTTTCCAGAGTGTATATACATGGGGGTGGAATTGCTGGGTTACAAGGCAGGCAAATATTCAACTTTATAAGACAATGCCGAGTTGTTTTCCAATGTGGAGTTATGCATAATCCTTCCAGAAATGTATGAAAGATAGAGTCTCTCCAACACCTGCTTATTGTCAGACTTCTTAAGTTGTGTTCATCAATTGAGCATTAATATTTAATTAAAGTCTCGATTTGCATGTTCCTCCGTACTAAAAATATTGAGCATCTCTTCATATGTTTGTGGGCCACATTAATTTCCTCTTCTTGAAATGCCCATTCATGTCTTTTGCCCATTTTTCTTATTTTTTAAAATTATTATTATTATTATATTAATCCTCATCCAAGGACATGCTTATTGATTTTAGAGAGGGGAAGGGAAGGGGAGAAACATCAATGTGAGAGCGAAACATTGATTGGTTGCTTTTTGTACATGCTCTGACTGGGGACCGAACCTGCAACCCAGGCATGCGCCCTGACTGGGAATCCAACTGGCAGCCTTTTGCTTTGCAGGACAACGCCCAACCAACTGAGCCACACCAGTCAGGGCTCTTTTTAATTTTCTGAGGAACCTCTATATTTTCAACCGCAGTGGCTGTACCAGTTCATATTCCCACCGTCTGTGCATAAGGGTTTCCCCTTTCTCTGTATCCTCACCCCACTTAACTCTAGCCTTTTTGATGAGAGCTGTTCTAACTTGTGTGAGGCGATATCTTATTGTGGTTTTTATTTACATTCCTCTGTTGATTAATAATAATGTGGAGTAACTTTTTATGTACCTGGTGGCCATTTGTATGGCTTTTTTGGAAAAGTGTCTGTTCAGTTCCTCTGTCCATTTTTACACTGAATTATTTGTGGGTTTTTGTTTTTGAGTCACATGAGTGATTTCATTTTCACCACTTCTAAGGGTACCATTCAGAGACATCACAGTGTGAAATTATCCATCTGCAGAATTTTTGCATTTTCCCCAGTTGAACTCTGTACATTAAATAATACCCCCCATTCTCTCCTCTCTCCAGACCCTGGCGACCACCATGCTACTTTCTGTATCTGAATTTGATCACTCTAGTTCTCTCATAAAAGTGAAATCATACAACGTTTGTCCTTTTGTGACTGGCTTATTTCGCTGAACGCTAGGTCCTCAAGAGTCATTCTGATAGCATGTATCAGAATTTCATTCTTTTTAAAGGCCGAAGAATATCCCATCACATGTACACACCACATTTTGCTTACCTGGTCACCCACGGACGGCCGCGTGGGTTGCTGCCACCACTTGGCTGCTCTGAGTAGTGCTGCTGTGAACCCTTGGTGTCCAAACATCTGTTTGAATTTCTGCTCTCAGTTATTTGGGGCCCATAGCCAGAAGAACTGCTGGATCCAACGGTAACTCTCTTTTTCATTGTCAAGGATCTGCCACAGAGGGGCTGCTCTATTTTACATTCCCATCCGTAATGAACAAGGGTTCCAGTTTCTCCCCTTTCTCACCGACATTTGTGATTTTCTGGAGTGTTTTTTTTTTTTTTTTTAATACAGCAACAGCCATCCTAATGGGTATCTTGCATGTATTTTGTAAAATGTGTTCCCAGTTCGTATTCTCTTAATATTGTAAATGGTGTCTTTTTTTCAATGTCCCTGTTTTAAAAACTCTTTTAAATTTTCAAAAACATTGTATTTACTTATTTTTAGAGAGAGGTGAAATCAGCTGCCTCTCACACATCCGCAGCTGGGAACCTGGCCCCGAACCCAGCCACATGCCCTGACTGGGAATCGAACTGATGGGCTTTTGGTTCACAGTCCGGCGTATAATCCGCTGAGCCATACTAGCTAGGGCAAAAAAAACCCTTTTAAATTGTAAAAATCGTTAGAGTGACAAAAAGAAGTTGCAAAAATAGTACGATTATCTCTCCTTATCTGCAAAGGATACATCCCAAGACCCCCAGGTGAAGCCTGAACCTGGGAAGAGTACCAAACCCTGTATACACTGATTTTTCTTCTATATACACATGTGTGACAAAGATTATGACTTTTCTTTGGTGTATCTGAATTGCCAGCATCACTATTCTCGTGCTTTGGGGCCATTGTTAAGTAAAACAGTGGTTACTCGAACATAACCACTGCAATACCAGGCAATCTGAAAACCAAAACGGCTACTCAGCGACTGTATACGCCGTGGAGACCCCAGACGACGGGGTGATTCGCCAGGCAAGAAGGAACTGTACGCCGTGGAATTTATCGTGCTACTCAGAATGGCGCGGAATTGAAAACTTATGAATTGTTTACTTCTGGAAGCTTCCACTTTATATTTTTGGACCGCGGTTGACCGCAGGTCACGGAAACCATGAAAAGCAAACTGATGGGAAGGGAGGGACTACTGAACACAGAATTCTCCCTTCCCCTTCCCCTGTCTTCCCCAATGTGGGTATCACATTTATCCGCCATCCAGTGGTCTAGGCCAGGGTATCAACACTGATGCAATGCTGTCAACTAATGTACAGATCTTACTTGGATTTGGCAAATAGTCCCACTAATTTTTGCATGACTGATGTTCTTTCCCCCGTCTGGGATCCAGTTCAGGACCCCCGCACTGCCTCTTGCTGTTGTGTCTTCTTCGTCTCCTTTGGTCTGGAAAAGTTCCTTCGGCTTCCTCTCTCATGCTTCGACACGTCTGAAAAGTGCTAGTCGGTTATTTTGTAGACCATCCCTCAGTTTGTTTGGTGTTTTCTCATGACCGGGGTAACATTATGCATTTTTGGCAAGAATGCCTCAGAAGTGACGATGTGCCCTTCTCAGTGCACGACATCGAGGGGTACCTGCTGTCGACACGTCCCGTTCCTGGTGGTCTTGACTTCCATCACGTGGTTGAAATGGTATCTGCCCAGTGCCTTCTTTCTATACGTTCCCCCTTGTAATCGAGCAGCATCTTGTGGGGAGGTGCTCTGAGACTGTGCAAATACCTGCCTCTCCTGTCTCCATCATTCCTGCCATGTTTACTAATCAGGAATCTACAGTGAGGAAGAGCGGTCCCTTTTCTCCTGTTTATTTACCTGGTTATTCATTCATTTCAGTGTGGATTCAGATGTATTTGTTCTACGGGTTATTCATTACTATCATGATTTATTTTGTTGCTCAAAGTGTCTCAGATTTGATCACCGGGGACTCCTGTTTGGTTCCTGTGTCCTTTTGACATGCCCCTGTCATGTTGGGGACTCTTCTTTACTTTCTGGCACCATAAGACATTCCAAACTCATCTGTGTTTTCCCTGGAACCCACCCCTCCTCCAAAGGACCCTGGCTCTTTTACTCAGAAACCAAGATCTGAGTGCTAGGTGCCTCGCTACTATTGAAATGTCATTGCGTTTAGGCCATCTCAGCGGACAGAGAGGGAAAATACAGGGGCCAGCAGAAGTAACGCCCGCATGAGTGTGGTTGGTAGGGCGAGACTGTGGGGGTAATAGAGTTTTAATTTGAACAATGTCCCTGAAAGGTCGTATGGCGTGCTGGAGTGTGATGTCGTTATGTTGCGGAATTACACGCTTACGACTCGGTCATAAAAGATTTTGGGATACCGATGGTGGATTCATGAGATGCCTCATGTACACGCCTGTCACCTGGGATCTGGATTCTATCATCCAGTTTGGCCTCAACCACACACACAAAAAGGGGGAGGCATTATTTGTGCCGGACCCTGGATACCTACACACGTCCGTATCGATGTAGAATTGTGAATCCAGTCTCGGTCTACTGTTTCTTGTTTCTGTGCACTCGGAAGGGCTTGCCGCCTTAGGTGCGTGATCATCTGTGCTTTTGAGCTCTTTGCTTGACCTTCATCTTTCAGAGCCGCGCAGGCTTCCTTTGCAGAGGTCTCCTTTCAGGGCAGGCTTGCTTCTGTTGGCAGCCACGAGATGCCCTCACTCGGGACCTCTTCAGCCCTGCTGAGGGTTTTGCCTTAAAACAGGTTTTTCAGCTTAGTTTCCGCTCCCACCCCACCCCTTGCTGCTGTTTCAAGGTGGTATCCTTGTCGTCACGGTCGCTACTTACTCCTCCCTTACCAGCCTCTGCGCTGGCTCCGTGCTGTGCATCATCCTACCGTTTCGGTGGCTCTGGCTCCTACCTCTGTGGCCAGGGCTTCCGGCCACCCACCTTAGCCTTGGTTCCTGGCCACTGCTGATCCATACTGGGAGGCTGGGGGCTAGTTGGTTGGTTGGTTGGTTTGCAGAGAACATTCTCTGGAGAACTCTCCTTTTGCAAGCCCGGTGGTACCTTGGTGTGCGTGTGCAAATGGAGTTTCTGTTGTGGGGAAGTTGTGGGAGAACTCCTCAGCACTTAGCGCAGCATTTTCTAAACCACCAAGAAATCAGAATGGGTGGGCCAGTGGGGGACAAATTATATTAACTAAGAAATTTTAGAAGCAAAGGAGGGAACTCCAAAGAGCAGCAAGGTTGGAGTCCACGGTACTCTAAGTGGAGAGGCCAGTTTCTAGCCAGTGGCTCCCGTGCCCGCCCCTGAGTTCTGGGACGTGGTAGCCATAGTGACTGTGCTGTATCCTTTCTCTGAACAGATGGCAAACGAAGACAACTTGGGGGTAGAGCTCCAATCCCCGGGTTCTTCCAGGAGCTCAGTCCCGCATGAGCCAGCAGAATCCTCATGTTCCTCTTCCGTGGAGACGCTGTTACATAGTTTGAGGGTCACCAAGACCAATCAGAATGACAAGTTTGACAGTATCATGGATGCGCTGGGGGAGTTTGGCCCATTCCAGCAGAGGCTGACGGCCCTCACCGTCCTCCCCAACATCCTGGCAGCCTTCTTCATATTTGCTGACATCTTCGCGTTCACAGCCCAGAGGCCCTATTGCAACACCAGCTGGATCCTGGCAGTGGGCCCGAACCTGTCGGAGGCTGAGCAGCTGAACCTGACCCTACCCCGGGATACCGATGGTGAATTCATGACATGCCTCATGTACACGCCTGTCAACTGGGATCTGGACTCGATCATCCAGTTTGGCCTCAACCACACACAGGCATGCTCCAATGGGTGGATCTATCCTCAGAGCAAGATGCGGTCGATAATCAACGAGGTGTGCCTTGTCCAGCGTTGTCTGTAGCTATCCCGGGGGCCCAGAGACAGGCCCTCGCCTTCACCTGACACATGGAGAAACAGGAGAAACAGAGGCTCGGGGACGACAAGCAGTTGACCCAAGGTCACCCTGCAGAGGCAAGGCCAGGGCAGAAACTTAGGATTCCTGCTGCCCAACCCTGGCCTCGCCTGTCCTAGCTAGAAAGCTAGAGTGGGTTTGGGGGTAGGGGCAGAAGGCAGAGGGCAGGGTTTGCCATCAGTCCGGGGGAGTGCTTCTGTGGTTGTCGCTCTGGCCTCGGAACTCTCAGAAGATAGGGGACTGAAGGAAGGGTGCCTGTTACAGGGTTTCCCAGGCTCAGCGGCAACCTGTACCCTTCAAGGCCCAGACCTGTCTGATTGGAATCTCTAGGCTGGGGCCCAGACTTCTGTTTTGGAGAAAGGGCCTTTAGAGATGCTGGTCCTTACTCAGTGACCTGTCCATCTACCCCGATCTTGGCCTGTACCTCTGGTCCCTCTCTTCAGGCCTAACTCCCAGAGTCCGCCGGATGCAGGATGGAAGGCTGAGGGAACAGCTGAGGCCTGCTACACAGTTACCTGTCCCTGTCCCACGTCCCTTCTGCCTAAAGGCCTACCCTGGGAGGAGGTTCAGTCTCTGGAACCAGAAGGCTGACCCTGGGTGGAGGTCTGTGGCCAACCCCTACGTTAATCCCCAGTTTGACTTGGTGTGTAATGAGGATCTTAGCGTGGACATCGTGAATACCATACTCCTGGCTGGCCTCCTGATAGGGTCACTCCTGTTCGGGTCAATAAGTGACAAGTGAGTCTCCCAGAGTCTCTTCTGGTCCCTGGAACACCCCTGCCCCCTCCCCATGGGCATTCAGAACTGACCAGTCTCAAGCTGGGGCAGGTGAGGGAATGTGCCATCTGGAGGCCCGTGGGTGGTTCAGGACCCGGCCCCTGGGGTTGGGCTGGGGTAGACACAGAGGTCCGGGTGCTCGGCGCAGCCTCCCTCTGCTGCCTTCAGGATGGGCCGCTACCCCTCCATCCTGCTGTCCATCCTGTGGATGATCATCTTCGGCTTCGGGACAGCCTTCGTCAACAACTTCCACCAATACCTGTTATTCCGCTTCGGGGTACTCCAGGCGGTGACGGGCTACGGCATCAGCAACCTGGCTTTCAGTGAGTCCAGGCTGTGTGGGCAGGTGGGCGGGGGGCACGGTGGGGAGCGGTGTGGGTGGGGCACGCCACCCAGTGGAACCAGTTGCGCTGGGCGTGGAGGAAAGAGCCTGCACTTCCGGCTGCCTGGAGGTGTGGAAAACGTCTGCCCAGGGCGCCCTTCGACTCTCACCCCCATTCTCCCCACCTAGCACCCCTCACGTTCCCCTCATGTCCCCTGACACCTGCACATGGTTTCTATTTATCGAGCCCTGAAGGAGGGCCAAGCCAACCCCAGGTCCTTTGTCTGTATCGCCGACACTATTCAGTAGGCACTACTCTATTATTCCTTTGGCTGAGGAGGATACTTGAGCCTCAGGGAGTCCCCCACCTTGCTCGGGGCCACACAGCGCTGAAGCAGAGGCACTGCGGTTCCACCCCAGGCTGGTGAGACGGGAAAGCCCCCGGCACCCAGGCAGTCATGCAGCCCCACAGCTGCCGTCTCCGGCCGTGCTCTCCGGTCCCTGGTGGAACTCCCGCCAGAGCCTGGCCAGAGGGACCTGGGCCCTCTGCAGAGGCTGACCTAAGTGGCCCAAGTGCCAATGCGCTAAGAGCAAACACAAGGACAGTGATACCTAGTCTCAGTGACACCGGGTGGCAGCCACACTGTGGTGTGCCCACACCCAGTCCTTCCCAGTGAGAGTCAGGTGGTCAGGCAGCAGGTGGGCAGCCAGGCTGAGAAGGGCCTGGAGGCAATGCACGTGATTGGGAGGTCAGGCAAGCGGCCTCCAGTGTGCCTTGTGGGCACGCAGGGGACACTCTTCTCCCTGGCTCTGGAAGGCTGTCTCTGGACCTTGGGCAGATCATAAGCAGGCAGAAGAACCCTTGCCCACCCTTGTCTGTCCCAGGCAGGGCTGGGCCATCTCAGAAGGCTGGGTGCAGGGGCAGCCCTGGGCACCCTGAGCTGACCGTGATCACGTCCTCTTGACCTCTGCACAGTTACTGAGTGGCTAATAGGAGAGCACCGGGCCCATGTGGTCATCCTGGATCAGTGCTTTCTGTCTTTGGGGGTTTTGTTCCTGATGGTGCTGGCCTACAACCTTCCCCACTGGCGGCTG
>PVKM010002930.1:0-36519 GCA_004027735.1 Carollia perspicillata
AAAAAAATAAAAGTACTTAGGATCTTGAAATATATTCAGTATTAAAACTGTCTACTAAATAAAATGATCCAGAATAAATACCTATTAAGAATGCATGCCCTGGCTTGTGTAGCTCAGTGGATTGAGTGCAGGCCTGTGAACAAAAGGGTTGCTGGTTTGATTCCCAGTCAGGGCACATGCCTGAGTTGCAGGCCAAGTCCCCAGCATGGGGTGCATGAGAGGCAACCATCCATTGATATTTATCTCCCTCTCTTTCTCCTTTCTTTCCCCTCACTCTAAAAATAAATAAATAAAATAATTAATAAAGAATGCAGAAATTTCTAGAGCTGCAGCATCATACTGTTGGAAATTTTTCTATTTAGATGAACTTTTTTCAGAGTACCCTCTCCCTTTTAAAATGGATTTCTCACTTGTTGCTTTTATATAGATGTCAATGGAGCCTTGGAAACAAAGTTTTTTAATGTATAATGATCGATACTCCTAAAATAAAGTTCTTCATTTTTATTTAGATAATTGGAACTGAACACAAAAACGTATAAATTATCAGCTGAAGATGGAGCACTCACAGTCTGCTTACTCAATGGAACAATATTTTATTTATTATTGTTACAAGGTAATTTAAGATTAAGGAAACCTCATGTTGAAAATCGTCCTAAATAATGACACATAGTAATTTTTAACCTTCTTGATTATATACAATTTTGTAACTTTCCCAAAGTTAAAATACAAACAAACAATATGAGGCATTAGGTAGATTATCTTTCCATTTTTAATAGTTTCTTATGTCATGCAGAAACTTTTTAGTTTGATGTAGTGCTATTTATTTTGTGTTTGTCTCCCTTGGTGTTGGAGTCAAATCCACAAAAATATGAGGTCTGTCCAGAAGGTATCCAACCATGTAATATGAAAAATAGAGACATTTATTGAAGAGATATAGGATAGAAGATAAAAGAAACATTGTACATAAGACAATAACTCCTCAGTCTCTTTCAACATAGGCATCTTGGGACCTCACACAGTTCTCCCACTCACTGTTAGCTGTCCTGCTGTATTTTCCTGCATCTCATCAAAGTTCTGAAAGCTTTTCACTTTCAAAGGTGATTTTAGTTTTGGGAAAAGCCAGAAGTCACAGTTCACCAAATCGGGGCTGCAGTTGGGCTGAGTCACCTGGGTGATTCATGTTTCACCAAAAAACTCTGCATGAGACATGATTCATGAGTGGGTCCATTTTTGTGATGAAGCTGCCAATCACCAGTTGCCCACACCTGTGGCCTTCTGAATCATTCGAATAGTTTCTGTGGAGGAATGTTCAAGTTTAAGGCAAAATTTGATGCAGATTCATTGTTCTACTCGCTCAGTAATTTTGAATGTGACAACCACACAGCACACATGCTCACTCAACGGTGTCTATCACCCCCGTCGACTAGTGCAGTGAAGTCATAATTGTTCACTCATGTGCATTATTGGCCACTGTCCTTGGCTGCCAGGTTACATCAATGCTACAAAGCATTCTCATTATATTAACAATAACTAGATTTTTTTCTGGACAGACTTCATATATCCAAGACTTTTGTAAATGAAAAACATCTACAAATTATACATCTGATAAAGGGTTAATATTTCAAACATATAAAGAACTCATACAACTTAACAACAATAAAACAAACAACCCCATTAAAAAAATGGACAAATGATCTGAATTTCAATGCTGTATACCTGAAACTTATATAGCATTACAAATCAATGTTACCTCAATTTAAAAAAGTAAAGTTTTCTTTCCTTTCAGCTTCAACAGATACTATCACATTAAAACAGAGTAATTATTTTTCTGGATTTTAAATGTTATGAATCTTTTTTAGACATTTTGATTTTTTAGAGTAACTAGCCCAGTAATTATTATGTAGTTGTGAAAAACCCATAAAAAACCATGTACAAACACACACACCTAGCCAGAAATAGCCATATCGTATGTATCAGTAATCCTTCAGTACAGTACATGGAAGAATAGAATAAACACATTTTTTTCACGTGTATGAGGTAAGCACAAAAGACTATCTATGTTGTCTGTGGATTCTGCTGTAATGAAACTATCTGTTATAAATAACAAAAAACTGAATAAAAATTACTAACATTGTTATTATTCTAGTTTTCCAAGCTGTTTTACAAAAATATATCTGATCAAAGATATAGTGGTCAAGTAGCACTATAATATTATTGATAAAAGGAATTTGATAGTTTTTAGAAATATGATATAATTATACTTTGTAACAAGTATGATTCGTTTCTCACAGAACAAAAGAGGCTACCTACTCAATATTGTTGAAATTCTACACTAATGAAGTTTCAGTTATGAAATTGCCTTTAATCTCTTGCAAACTTAATGAACAAAGCTGCAAAATACTTTAGAGTAATTAATTCCAGAACTAAGCTATTTGGTTGTGATATTCAAATGAGAAAAACACGTAGAGATTTAAATACGGATATCTGCAATCAAAATAAAATGGTTTACAAAGATATGCGGTTGTGTGAACTTTTCTAAAATGATTAGCATGGCCCAAGACTTTGTAATTAATATTTCATAAAAATAATCATAATCATTTTCTGTGGTTTTAGAAAAGCTATCCATGGTAATATTAAATCACTTGTTTTCCTATTGTATTTCAATTATTTTGTGTGTGTGTTTCTTTTTTCATATATGGATGAAAAACATCTTAAATAAGTTGAAATAACTATAACCCAAGTCTCTATTGCAGTATTTTCCTACAACAAATTCAAATTTGTTTTTATACTCCAAATTTTAGTTCTGGAAGCTAATTTGGCAGTTTTTAAATACCTTGATTCTCTGTTTCAACTCTCAGTTTACACATTCTTATACTTTGCCCTTGGTCTTGAATCCTACGTCTGCCTCAGCACCTACTAGACTAGAGTCTAACCACCTAGTTGACTAGAGACCAAATTGCAGAATAATGAGCAAATAAATTCTTGTTGTTTTAAGCCCCTACATTTTAAGATTGTACCAAAAACATTTAAATTCAGTTTGTCTGGCATAAGCATGTTTAAAGCTCTTCATCTGATTCTAGTATAAAGTTGGCATTGAGAGCAATGGCTTTAAAAAAATGAGATACCAGGATATTTATCCATAAAACTCCTAAATTGAAATATTTGAACAAGCTTCTTTTTTTTTTAACACTAGGATATAAAGAGGTTAATATACAGCAAATGGCTTTGGGACTTATTTTCTGTCTTATAGTAAATATAGATTTTTGAATAGAAAAAAAAAATAAAGTTGTCACTGATATGTGAACAATTTAAAAAAAGGATTTAGTGAGTTTATTAACAATAAACTTGATCACAATTAACTAAGTTATTTATTTGATGTTTTTGTTAAATTATTAGGTAATGATTATATTAAGTTACTAGGTTTTGCTAAATTATTAGACATAATTTTGTTAAACTATTGCTATTAAAATTCACTCAGCTAACAATGCCTAGCACATACCTGTTCCTCAGCAACTATTTGTTGAATGAATAACTAATTCCATTTTAATGATTAATAAGCAGTTATTACTCTTGATCATTTGGTTAGCCTTTATGTGGAATGGTCTTATTTTTATAAGACTCTAATAATCAGTTTGGTCTACTCTGGCTAATACAAATATGTCCATTACCTTGAAACCATTTGAGTCAAGATAAATCCTTGAGAATATTCTATTATTTTAATGTAAACATTACCAAATAATATTTCATAGTTGGTTTTATTGCATGGTGCCTCATTACCTGGGTGGTTAAAAATGCTATTGCAATGCATATTTCCTTTACATTTATAATCTGTAGTAGTTTCCATAAATGTTAGTGATTGTTGCTTTTTTGCATATTTTTCATTCTTTTTAAGCTTTGCTACTAAGTTGTATAGTATTATCATGATAAGTTGTCTTTGTGACTGATAAATGTCACTAATTGGTCATCGTGTTTTTCTCATATAATCCGTAAAGGTCTTAGAAAGACTATTATATTTCATCTTTAAGTGTACATTTCTTTACAAGCTGATAGAGGGCAACTTGGAGAATGTAGCAGTGAGACTAGGAAAATGATGTTATCATATGCAGTTCCAATTTCAGATGAGTAGTATTTTGAGGTATCAAAGTAGAATGGTGGTTTATTTCTGAAAGAGGTGCACTTGTCGTACAGATCCTCGCACTAAACAAACAGTGAAACAGCTTGTGTATTGACTTATTTAACTATGCTTACCGTAGCATTTGTATATCTGTCTATAGCACCATTTATCAGTATCTGCTTTTTCTGCCGCATTGTGAGGTTCTCAGTTGCAGACAGGCTCTCATTCCTCTGGGTATCACCATCAAAAAGAAAAGGGCTTAATCTATAGTAGCCATTATGTTAAACTTTGTTGATGTTAATTAATTCTTTGCCATGTTCTTCTAGATGGTTTTTAAAACTTGGCATGATGATTTTGAAAAAAAATTATTCAGAGATTTTCTTTTTGACTTACTTTCAAAAAGATTTTATTACCTAAATAAAGATTATTTTTATTTTATTCTTTATAGTTTTTGTTTTATTTTTAGTAGGCATGAATTACTTTTGTAATTTCAATATAAATTTAAGAATAATCTAAAAATTATTCTTATTGCTTTATTGTTTTACTTAATATTTATTCCTAAAGGGCGTGACACAGAAAATATTTACTGAGTACATGATGTGTAAGGTCCTATTTTAAATTAGGTACTTTGAAAAATACTAAATTAAACATAACATATATGTTATCTCTACCAGAACCTCTGTAAACGTGGCCTGAAACTCATCATGGGAGAGTATGTGTGGAAGATGGTGACTCATCGGAGAAAAGAGGTGCTGTTCAGATGTCTCTTACAACTTTTCCATGGTGGAAAGAGCAGCTCCATAGTTAGATTCTGTTACACTTCTTAAATTATTTGGCTGTCTCTAAACAAGTCCTTCCTTTCATATTATAAAAACAAAATAGAACAAAAAAGCCATCTTTGTTTTTAAGCGAAAGGATATAAGCAGGGGATTTTCATCTATTGTTGGTAGATGTGCATCAATCTCTAGAAATGGCAGATATCTTGGCATATTTTGCTTAATAACAACAAGGCATAATAGTCACAGTTTGCATATCCCATCTGTGGTCCATGAAATGAAAATCCATTATATGCAGTGATCAAGATTATCAGGATCCATGTAGAACATATTTTTATGATCTCCCATAATGTTAAAAATATAAAACAAACCAGGCTGAAAGAAAGTGTGCTTAATTAGAACTCACGCAGTGGGCACTCAAGTCTGGGATGACGTTTAAGTGCTATTATTCTTCCGAGATCAGGTGAGACTGGGCGTGTTCAGGATGGTGTGGCTCTATGGTCTTATTCTTGATGGACTATCAAGGGCAGCTTGAAATGCATAAATGAGAGTGGGAAAGCCTCCTGTGAACTGAGTTGTAAGCAAAGTTGAAATTAAGTAAATAACCTAAATAACTGAAACACCTAACAAGGTTGATTTCTGGCTCAACACTTTGAATTGACAGCAGAAGAAAATAATTTCATAAGGGAAGATATAATTAAAGATGCTAAAGAGTAGGATAAGCTAAACATAGTCTTGCTATTTGAGGATTTTGAAAAGGCAACATATCTTACAGGTATCAGTAAAGAAAGGGCCAATTTAAACCAATGTTAATAAACTAACTATAAATCATGTCAGATGATTTCAGGCCCAGTTTAAATGCTGGCTGCCTGTAAAAAACATGCACCACTTTAAATAAAGTATTTATGAAGTTTTTGGGAGATTGGACTCTCTGAATCAATTCTTGTCCTCTGTTCAGGAAATTTATTTACTATGCTCACTGATATAGCTATTTCAGAAAAAGTGTTATATATTTGTCTCCATAGTAGATCAAAATAAAATATGTCACTATGTTTTTTTAAAAATCTGAAGAGAAAAGAATCTTTTTTTTCTTGGCTCTCTCATGTGTTTTCTTCCACGTTAAATGTCTGAAGGCAACATGAATCGAAGGACAACAAACTGAGAACTTACAAAATTCCGTTATATAATATGTTGTGTTTTAGTAGAAGTAGGGATGTCCCTGATTCTGGAGATTTCTATGGTTTTATTTCTGCCTTTTTTCCCTTTTGGCTTCTCTACTAGTTCTGAAATTATATAGATGTAAGTATAAAGACATAAATATATCAGATATTTCTGATATTTAAAAGCATTCTTGTTGATGAATTTATTCTTTAGTTTACTTATTTTCCTTCAGTGATTTAACAGAATAAAATAATTTTTAATTTATATTAAGTAGAACAATGAGTCAATTGCATAAATGTACATTATTGTCTATTTTATTATAAAAGTTAATGTATTGTAAAATCATATTATTCTCCAATTTGATCTAACATTAAACTCCATACAATGTTATTTATATATTTTTAAGTCTAGGGTGTACTTTAAAAGCAGAAAAAAATGCCTTTCAGTCTTTCTAAGTATATTATATTATGATTAGTCACTTAATTTTGTTTCTTATCTATTATATTCTATTGTTTTCAGATGTTAGCAATAATTCTTAAAATATAAATTAAAGCCCTTTAATAAATGACAATACCTATAGAATAGGAGATTGAACACCTACTACTAAAGCTAATGGAAATCACAGATTGTGCAACCATTGTATGAACATCTGATTGCTACTGTAACAAATTACCTTAAACTTGGTGACTTAAAACAACACATATTTTGTCTCATAGCTCTGAAAGTCAGAAGTTCCTAGTGAATGAAATGGGGCAAATATCAGCTACTGGCAGACTCTAGCAGTGAATCCATTTCCTCCCCTTTTCCTGTGTCTGGAGAGTGCCATCTCTTGGCCCCCTTCCAGCAATCACCGCATCTCAACCCCTGCTTCTGCTGCCACACTGTCTTCTCTGACACGGACCCTCTTGCCTTCCACTTATCAGAGCTCTTTTATTGCATTGAGCTCAGCTGAGTAATTCAATATAGCCTCTCTATATCATGATGCTTTAATTTATTCACATCTAAAATCCCCTTTTACTCTGTAAGATAATATACACACAGATTCTGAAGATTAGGAAATGGGCATCTTTGGGATCTTGTTCTATCAGAGCTATTTAAAGAAGTGGTGATAATAACCAACCAGCTTCTAGGCTCAGGTTTTGCAAAACTAATTTCAGAGTCTAACTGTTGACCTCATCTTACCTTACTAACACTCGTTTGGCTTCTAACCTCTAATGAGTGGCAGTAATTTAGACAGTCTTGTATTGTTGTTTGTCCTTGGCTTCTTATATTTTAGAGATCATGATGGCTAAGCTGGCAGAAAAAGACAGACACAGTCACTAAACAGTGAATCTATATGTAAATGTCACAATTTAAATATAAGGCACAGTTATGAGTCTATTCAAAGGACAGGCCAAAGAGAGTCTAGAGGACATCAGAAAACCCTCAGGGCCCGTGTGATCATCAGCTTATTCCATATGCCCTTGATTCAGTATCTTTCTCTCCCTAATCTTTCATAGCATTAACCTGGCTTTATATCTCTGTCTTCCTTGATTACCATTCTCATCCAGAACTCCAGACATTTCTAGCAAATTTATATAAATGAACTGCCTTCACTGGCATAACGTGGAAGGCACAATTATGAGTCCCTGCTGGCCCTGAGAATATGTTTACCCCCGATCTTTAGTCTCAGAATATTTCCTGGCTGCCCTATAGATGTTGCGGCACATGACTCCTCCTTACAAAGAGAAGTCTGCCACTGACAGTGGAGGACAAATGGCAAGAGCTTTTGATGGTCCCTGTCCAAAGTTCATTCTGAATGACAAATAAAGAACCTGTCTTCTTTAGTTACTGTTGCTTTTCCAAAAAGTCCACATTTGCAGAGGAAGCCCTGCAAAGCTGCAAAGAGATACGAGCTCAAATTTTAACATGATATGAAGTTCATATGCTTCCTTCTAGAACAATTAAAAGTGGTCATCTTAATTAACAATCTTACAAAATCTGTCCACAGGAAGATAGATTTGAAGATAGCTAAAGTCTGTACAATATGGGAAAGGGGAATTTTCATTAAAAAGAGAGTACAAAATACTTTTGCAAGTTTTACAAAAATACATGGTCATATCAAATAATGATAGAGCAGTTTTCAGGAGAAGTCTTCAGAAAAGAAGTGGCTGTGTGGCTTGCTTCCACAGTAGGTTTATCTCTGGATATTAATCTCCCATTACATGAAGTTAGCCCCTTGCTTGCTCAGTATATAGTGGAAACTAATAAATATTTACCAAATACCTCTGCTACCTTTCTTACTTTCCCCTTTTCTAGAGAATTTAACCATAACACCAACATTGCTTCATTACTTTAGGGTGATATTCCTTTTTATTTTTACCAGCAGAAAAACAGACTCTTTTCTACTCTTATCCTCCAAAATATACAGCCAAAGTATTTGTCAGCTCCTTACCCAGAGAAAGAAGCAAAACCTTGATTTCCTTAGGCACTAAGATAGCCAGAGCTCACTGACACTGAAGCTAAGTATTAGCATCACCCACCTAGCAAATGCCTACAATGTGCAATTCTGTGCTGACCTCAGAGACATTGTTAGTGACTGGGGACCTTTCAGTTTCTGGGTGTCTAGGAGGATTGATTTATCTGCTTCTTCACCATCTGGTTCAAGATTTGTCATAAATGAAGATCACATGAGGATTAATGTGACACTGACATCTAAATGTAAAATGTTTTGAGACAACTGATTTACTGTATATTTGTAATTATATAAATGAAGAAAATCACACTAATTTTTCAAATTAATATCTTGTGTATTTTCATAAACTTTTGGATCATAAATCACCTAGAAATTTTGAGTAAAACTCAACAAAGTTATTTTTGAATGTGTGGCTGGGCTTTTAAGATAATACAATAAATTATTAAGGGGAAAACTTAGTTCTATTCTTAATTGGATGTGTTTCTATGTTTAAAAGTCTTAGGCAAGTTTAAAACTTAAAAAGGCTGAGAAAGAAGTTGTAGTTTTAGGATCAGAGAAAAATTTTTTTCTAATTTAAGAAGGTTAAATTAAGAAAAATATTTCTGTTTCCTTTAGGCCTTAATTTCTTCTCTTTTATTCTCCTATCTTTAAATCTTGGTCTTTAGATATAGTGCTGCTTACACTCTCTCTTTCATTCCAGTCTTATGATTATTCTGTGGAAGCACAAATAAAAACTCATTCCACTTTTAAGTCATTGGGGGATAAAGTATCCACATCAAGGGGAAAAAATTGCTTTCTACTCAGCTCTCCACTTAAATTCTGCAGAACCTAGCAGAAGCAAACAGTAGTGATAAAACCTAGTGCATATTATGTGTGAGGACATTGAGCTAGGAAATGAGGTATGATTAAGCTCTTAATATCACTGTTGGCTTATCTGAAAAATGAGAATAAAAATATGGTAATCCCCCTTAAACAAGGTCTTGCTTTCTTCATTTTCAGTTACCCACAAACAACCAAGTTCTAGAAATATTAAGCTGAAAATTCCAGAAATAAATAATTCATAAATTTTAAATTGCTCATAGTTCAGGGAAAGTGATAACATCTTTTGCAGTCTTCCATCTGCCCAGGACATGGCTCACGCCTTTGTCCTGAGTACTCATGCTGTACACTCTACCCACCGGTCTGTCACTTTGGTAGCCCTCTTCATTATCAGGTCAACTGTCATGGCTTTGTAGTGCTTGTGTTACTGTCATTTTATTAATAATGTCACATCCATCTCACTTCATCTCATCACATAGGCCTTTTATTATCTCATGTCATCATGAGAAGGATGAGTACAGTACAATACGATACTTTGAGAGAGACCTCTTCACTGGTCGCTGTCATCTAAGGGTCACGATAGGATGTGAATATATTGTTTTACATGTTTTTTTCTCTCTACAATTTACTTTAGTTAAAGCTTGAGGTATTTCAAGTCCTAAAAGGTTAGACAGTGTAAACAGATATTTTTTTGCTTTAAATATCTTCTATAAATTGTATATTAGCACATTACCTTATTAAATTGTGTGAATGATTTCTTATGAGTACCTGTCAATTGATTTAAATTAACTTGGGATACTAAGTAATAAGAGAAAAATTATCAGTTGTTTTGTAACTCATCATGCCTCTCCAGAGCACACTGGGAATAAAAAAAAAGAAGAAATAAATAGTTGGGAAAAGTCAACCTCTCTGTTTTTGCACTAAACTTCCAGTAAAAGGTAAAAGTGATAATCTGTGGAATGCTTTAGACAGGGTATCTCTCTGGTCAGTCAAGGTTGCTGATGGTAAATAAACTTGAATTGTAAGCATTTATGGGTCCTGATCCACCGAGAAATATCAGTGCCAGCTTTATAAATATCAGATTATTAATGGGTGTATTTTGTAACTTCCTCAGTAGAGGTGATTTCCTATCTGTATTACTTAGAAATTTAATCTGTCAGATTTGGAGGAGGGTGTTTCCTAGTGTGGCAAGGGAGAATTTGGGGAATTGCCTTGATGATCTCAGATTTCTTTATTGGCTAAGGATATTTTTGGCTAATGCATGGGTTTTAATTAAGTCTTTGTTTACTCCCTATTAAACTCTCCACTTTGCCTAATGCTAAACTTTTTCTATTTTCCTGAAAATTTCAACTCTACTCAGCTATTTCATCATAAAGGGAAACAAAGTATCTAATATAAAATACATTGATTTTTCTTGCTCTATAGATATCTATGCATTAATGTTCCATTTTTCTCATCTGACCACTGTATTTATTCACTCATTCAAAAAATGTGTTAAATAACATGTTGGGTGTTGTAACTATACTGGCAAAGAATGCAGATTCTTTGACTAATGGCATGGAATTATAGTTTAGTGACAAATAGATATTAATATAATATAGCAATTCATAAAGTATCTGTAACTTGCTAAGCTCGAACCCAGTGCAGAGAGTTAGGAACATTTTCCTTAAAGAAGTGTTATCTAAAGCAAGACATGTTTTTGCCTGAATAGCAGACTAAGAGGAAAGGAAGATGAAGATAGTTACAGGCAAAAAGAACAGCATGAGCGAAGACCCTGAATAGTTTTAAGAACTGAAAGAAGGTCTTATGGCCAAAGTTAAGGACATAATATGATGATGAGGTGGGGCTAGGTAATGGAAGGCCACATTAGCCATTAGAAAGTACTATGGCCTTTAACTTAAGACAAAACACCATGGAAGAGTATGCATTGTTTGATTTATTTATTTATTACTATCTCTAGACAGAGGGGAAGAGATGGAGAAAGAGAAGGAGAAAACCATTAATGTGAGAGAGAAACACTGACCAGTGGTCTCTTGTACAGATCCCATCCAGAGACTGAAGGCTAAGCCTTGGTGTATTCCCTGACTCGGAATCAAACTGGCAACCTTTTGCTTCGTGGGATGATGCCCAACCAACTGAGCCACACCAGTCAGGGCTGTGCACTCTTTTAAATGAAACATTGCCATCTTTGTTTCCAGATTCAAAACTTTACCTGGGTTTTTGTAGTAATTCACTCCACCTCCATTCAAGTGCTTATGCTATCATTCACCTTCTGTTTCACTATTACATTCAAATCCTGCTTACTTATCCATTATTTCCCCTCTCAAATATCCTCATTATACCTGAGCTATAGAATTACTTCTTCTTTTTTTTTTTTTTAGCGTAAACACCTTCTCTGGTCCTTTTATTGACAAATGCCCTGAAATATGATGTGCACCATGCTACAGCATAAATTTTGTAAGAATTACATGCAGGAGACCCATTATTAAACCTCATTCCAAGTCACTGCAGTATTAGTGTTTTTACAAATCATCTGTGAAGTACCTAGTATTATATCAATCATTGAATGTATTACTAATGTGTCATCTGTGATTAGAATTTTAGCTTATTTGTAAATGAGCTATCCACTCTAGAAGGTTATTAAGAATCACTGAATTCTTGATATTGGTTCTTGGTTATCAAGAAGCATGATGCTTTCTTCAATAAATATTTCCTGGGCAACTGCTAGGTCTGCGATGGGAAAAACAAATGAAGTGAAAAACAGATAATGTCAGTCAATTCCTTAGTAAGAAACGTGGAGGGGACAGCAGTGCTGGTAGGGAAAGGGAATACAGATAAGAAATAATAAATATATGTTAATTTTATGTTTTAGTACTGATTGAAAAGAAATTTCAAACTATAAAGTAGTTTAAATTCATTCATTAATTCATTCACTTATTCAGCAGCTGTCTGTACGGCATGTGCTCTATGAGTTTACTGTGTTCAGTAGGAAATGTCAGTAAGACAGTGTCCTGACCTTGAAGAGCTCAAGTTCTGAGGGGATAATGAGTGGACGGGAAGACGGCTTTACAGTGAAGTAGGTGGGAGCACAGAGGTGGGAACGGACCACTGGAGGAGAGATTCAATGTACCTGAAGGAGTGGAGGCAAAATTTTACAGAGGAGGTAAAATCTCGGGAGGCTTATTTTTAAAGTAAAATGAGTGTAAGTTTATTACAGATTGGAGGTAGTTTTCCAAGCTGGAAAATTAGCATGCGTACATGGATAAATGAGGAAACATCCAGCATATGAGCAAGGCAGACTCATCTGGTGGCTGGGACAAAAGAACACGAGAGTCATGGGGAGATGGAGGGTTAGAGGACACAAAAGAAGTACCCGTGAGCTCACTTAACCCTCCAGTCCAAAGTAATGTTATTTATTATTAAATTTTATCTGGATTAAGCTATTAGCCTTAATTCAGCTATTCAACTCAGCTGGATTACCAAATAAATTAGGTAAATTTACAGTATAATTAACTACTTATCCCATTACCTTTCACAGTAAAATCAAGCCTACAATTAACTAATTAAATAGGATTAATCTTTCCAGGGGACACATAACCACATTTTTCTTTCTCCTTAGAATTAATGAAATTTCCTTTCAACAGTATACATTTTATCACCACAACTCTCAAATTCCCACTGGGCAGCAAGATTTTAGGATTTGAATATTTGTGATTGTGCTTTAGTATATGATAGCAACTGTGTTTTCTGTGATGAAGTAACAGTAAGAACTACCATTTCTTATGCATTATAAGTTTACTGCCTACTACCAGAACCCTGGGGGGAAAATTCCATTAAAGCAAATCAAATTAATAAATGTATAGCTAGACGTAGCATTGGGAATTACCATTTTAAAATTATATTAATTACCTTCTATGGTAGAAATGCTGTTACTGTTATAGGTCATCACAAGATCAATGTCTCTAGTTTGAAAAATATGTCTTTTTTGTCTTCAGATTAATCTAATGAGAGCCTGGTATTACTTCAGTGAATTAATATGAAAATATGTCCACAAATATTTATTCATAAGCATCAACTTCTCAGTTTAGACAATTAGCTTTTTAGTATAGTTTCTTTAATTTTACTTGGCCACTATCTGTTATTACTTTGCATTTACACAGTAGCTTTCCTCTGAGGAGCCTAAAGCACTGTAGTTTAATTGTCCAAAAGAAATGGTGTCAGGATAGAGGGAAGGGAGGTAGAAAAATGTGTTTCCTGATTGTCTTAGGGAATTGGGAGATACTTAATTTTAATACTGGCTTTCAGCCCAGACAGTGAGGCTGTATCTACACAAGTGAGGCTGTGTGTGAGATTTCTAAATTTTTTGTCCGTGAGCAAATATACCTACAGTCTCATTTCAAGAAGTTCACATTAGTCTGTCTAAGTCAGAGGTTCTCAACCTGGGGCAATGTTTTCATTCTCCTCTATGCCCCACCCTGGGGAAATTTGGCTGTGTCCTTCCTCAGTTATTGTGGGGGCGGGGACCCGTGGGCTCCCAGGATCTTGTAGATGGAGGCCAAGGATGTTGCTAAAATTCCTACAACGCACAGAATAACCACTCTAAAAAGAATTATCCAGACCAAAATTACTGCAGTGCCAAGATTAGAAATCCTGATTAACCTTAATATTGTGTGTGTACCGATTTCTCTGGTATTTCCTGAAAAAATCTAACACCATAGAATATCAGCAGTTGCCAAGTATAATTTTGCATCCAGTCAAAACTCATCTGTATTTGGGAAAATTTTCAGACATGATGTAACTGTACCCCTGATGCAGAAATAAAATCAATTTGGACTCTAGATTTCTACCAAGTATCTAAAATGATTTTTTAAAGTTTTTTTTTCATTGTCATTTTATTTGGAGAGTCTGAAATCCTCCCTAGCTTTATCTGGAGTCAAGGTAAATTTCTAACTGATGTTTCCAAAGTTAACCCATACAAATGCTAGGAGGGCCTTTTCTTTCCAGTGAACGAAATTGTCTTCAAATATTGTCACTCCACCCGCCACCAGAGAAATCCAGTGTCTTCCTTGATATATCCAAGAAAAGAAATGCACTGGAACTTAAGTTTGTTTGTTTCTTTGTTTGTTTGTTGTTGTTTAAGTAGTTATCTCTATTTTCCCCCCACCATACCCCCCATCCCACCCATCCCCACCTCCCACTCTGGATCCTACCCCCCTTTGGCTTTGGCTTGTGTCCTTTACACATGTTCCTTATGACCCTCTCCCTTTTTCCTCATTATCCCCTCCCCCATCCCCTCTGGTTACTGTCAGTTTGTTCTTTATCTCAATGTCTCTGGTTATATTTTGCTTGCTTGTTTGTTTTGGAACTTAAGTTTTTATAGGAAAAAAAAATATTGGCCCAGGCAAGTGCACAAAGTAGTCATAAAACTAGAGAACTTTATGTTCCATTTTTATTTTTGTCACCGTTAGAAGAACTTAGTAATCAACCACTAACACTGTGGCAAAGAGTACTTGAAACCTTTTAGTACTCTAAATACAGTACACCACAATATGATGCAATATAATTTTATAAAGCACAATTTACATTTTATGCTTGTCCTTATCTCACTATGGCACTTTCCAGCTCCCTCCAAATTTCGCTACCCCTGGAGTTGGTGTCCATATAATTGGTAACCAGAACGGGAAATTTTGAGAGGGCAAAAGGGCACATTAATAAGTACTCGGCCAATCAAGTGTAAGTCAGAACTGTTTCTGGCAAACTGTGACATTTGGGTGCACCAACTACAGGTGTCTCAAGTCATTTACTACTGACATCTGTGATTTTATTCCTCTTCCTCTGAGATGACTCTTACTGATACCAGGTTTCCTAAACTATGCTCGCCTTTGTGCAGAGAAGAATTTCCATGTCATTCGAATGCTATAGAGAATATACCATGTGCTCACCATTTCTAAATGTAACCCTACGTCTATCTGTTTCCTCTGGGTGACTGCTGATCCTACTAAATGCTACACAACTCCACTGCCATTTCAGTACCCTGCAGTCCTCAAAAACCCAAATTTTTAGTTGAGTGTTACAAAGTAGGAAGAAAACTCCTTCTTTCTTATTATTCATAACACTAGCATAGAGTGTGTGAGTACAGAATAGGTGCTGCTTTTGTCTTAGTACCTGCGTATTTTTTCACACAATATACGGTATACTGCAAACATAAGTCCAGGGATGGAAAGGCTGATAGATAATTATGATTGATGTAGCATGTTGTCCCTTAAAAAGACAAGACTTTTTTTAACTGATTAAGCTCATGACCTGTGAATCCTTCTCTTAGAATGTGTTCCAACCTCCCCATCCCATGGTACTCCTTAGTTCCTTATGCAAACAGAATTCCAATGGACTCATCTAACTTATCTGTTAACATGTCCAGACAAGTCAATATCCCAGAGGTTCACACAGTTTAGAATCAATCTAGGATTTATTGCCATATCAAAAAAAGAGTGCATCAATTTAGAAGTAAAAGTGAAAATAAGGAGAGCAGCTTGCAAAGAATTTCTAATCATCCATAAGTCAATTTTCTGGTTCCAAATGTGGAACCAAAGTTTTGTTTTTCTATGTGGTTCCATCTTACTTATATACATGCTTCTCTAGTCATCTTTTCTTGTGTATCAATTTCTTAAGAGCATGAAAATTAATACTATGTTCATGTAGTCATTTCAAATGTCCATGTGTTATGTATGGACTGATTCATGCTTTACCCCAAATTCATATATTGAAGCCCTTACTACAAAGTGACTGTATTTGGAGGCAGGGCCTGTAAGAGAGAGGATATAGCCTATTTTCCTATATCACCTGATGCAACATTACTACTAAGTAACTATCAATTATTTTTTAAGAGGAGCCATTTTCTTGAATGTAAATGGCTCTTTGCCACACCATTTCCATGATCTTTTCACCATGGTTTTTAAGTACTGACATCATAACTGAAGTATAGCATGCGTTTTACATAAGTATAGCCTTATTTATCTGATACATTTATCTAAAGGGCCTGCTAAATCAACTTCATGTGCACTTTACAATGTTTAAGGAATTTAAAATGGTTTTAGAAAATTAACATTTTGGTAATACTATTGGCTTCTGATAGAAATGTCTCCAATGACTTAATGATATCTGGCTGACTGCTTAAATTTCTAATTACGTATTCTGTAGGGTATATAGGTAGATCAGTGCTTAAAATCTAATTCATTCATCTAATTATTTCTTTTTAAAAGGAGTACTCTGTTGGGGAGCTATGCAGCATGTGCCTTAGATCTTCATTATGTTTCTCCAGGTAGCGCATTTCTCACTAATGAATGAATTAAACTCAAGCTTTTGGGCTGCAGCACTATATTGCTATATGATAAGGCCAATTCACTTTCCTGTGAGGACAAAGAGAGAGTACACTGTTGTAAAATATTTAAGAGCAGAGAAAATGCCCTTTTCTATGCAGGCTGGAAAAGAGCAAACGAGAGGATGAAATAGGAATGAGAATAAAAAATCATCTTTATGCCTGTAGAAACTGAAAAAGCGGTATTGCTAATGAGCTCCTCAGAGGTGGCAGGACTAAAGTATATTACACATCAAGTCAGAAGCAAACTGATCTTACGTCTTTGGCTAGAATGGTATTAAACCTTTTCCGACAAGCTGTAAGAAATATACCTCTATTAGTGGTTGGCAGGCTTTACCTTCCACAAGCTGGGGCATCAGAAAGAGTAATGGAAGTGGGTGTTGAACGGCAATGATAATAATAGTTACCAGTAATTTAAATGTCTCCTAGATGGCAGGTAACGTACTCAGCATTTTGTGGCATCACAATAGTAAATATTTTCACCATCTCTAGGAAGCAAAAATTATCTACTTCTATTGCAAATTTTTAAAAAGAGAGAGAAAGATATTGCACTAAGCTAGACTTGGTGGGAATGCTAAGATTTGAACCCAAATTTTACAGATAGATAGATAGATGATACATAGATATAGATATAGATCTCAAAGTTCTTTCCAATTAGGAGATTACTTTTTTTACAGTCAGTAAACATTTGTTGAGCACTGACTATAACTGAAGCTCTAATTATACAACTGTGAACCTATTAAAGGTCTTGTTCTCCAAAAGCAACTTTCTAGAACAACGCTTATTTCTCCAAAACTGAGAAAGCTATATTTTAAGGAGGAAGAAATCTTCCAGACCTGCCAAAGCTACGAGATAGCTATCTATCGATCTACATACTAATATATAAATATATCATGTATTTATATATACATATAGATAAATATATCACAGATATGTATGTAAATAGATAAGTATGTTATATACTATAATTAATATATGAATAGCATTAATATATTATGTACTATGATTGTATTTATATTGCTTATATATTAAAATACATAGCATATTATAATATATTACATATATAATTATGCCCATATTCAGAAGGATGTTATTGAAATATTACTAATTTTGTAAGTGCTAGTAAGTCACTGATCAGGAATGACTCATTATCTAACAATATCACATCTGGTTTATTAAACTTCTAGATTATAGACCAGGCACTCTCATAAAGAACTGACAACAGGGAATGCCGTGTTGTTAAAATTTCCCTCCTATTAACTCTATTGTGACAAGTAGGACTCTTTATAATCCAACATCTGACTTATTGTTTAAACTTATTTCTGCTCATTCTCCTACAGGCACCTTCTGTGCCTGTGGCACTAACCTATTATTCTTTATTGCTTCAGGCTTTGCTCAGTCTGGTCTGTTGCTCTGGAGCAAACAACCCCCGTATATCAGCCTTTATACACCTTTAACTTGACCTAGAGGCATATCCCCCATTGAACACCTTTGACACTTACACAACTATGTGTTGTTTCGGTTTAATTCCCCTCTGTGTTCCTGCAGTACTGTGCATGCTTTCGTTATAGAACAATAGGCTATCAGTAGTATTCATTTCTGCCTAACTCTCATACCCATATAACTATCATATCTGATCTTTAAATTTAGCTATTGCCACAATAATACATAACAAACTGCCCCCAAACTAAGTAGCCTACAATATCATTTTCTATCTAGAAGTAAAAAAGAAAAAAAATATTGATCCAGCATATTCTCCTGTCAACAGTTTACAAAATACTGCCCTTTTCAACCAATTATGAATATTATTAGAGTTTATAAACTTGTGCTTTTGGGAGAGGTAAGTTATTTTAGTTGTAGATTTAATTTAGATGGTTCTTTCTACTTTTATTACTTTTTAAAAAAATATCATATCTAAATTTTGAACTTTACAAGCATGTTTTCTGTATTGACTACATATTTTTTTTTCCTTTAATCCTTTATGTGGTGAATTACATTTACTATTTTTCTAATGTTAAAACACAGTTGTATTACTGGGATAAAACCATACTTATCAAGGCACATGTTCTTTATTATTACTATAACTATCGTTATTATTTCTTGATATGATGTGTTTATTTACAGTTTATCATTGTGCTTACAAGGATATTTATATTTAAAAATATATAAAGTTTACTTTTTAGAACAGTTTTAGGGTCACAGCAAAATTCTGTGGAAAATGCAGAGTTCTCGTCTACCTTCACACACACACACACACACACACACACACACACACACACACACACACAGTGCAGCGTTCACCACCTACATGCAGGGCCAGAGAGGCACGTTTGCTAGAACTGGAGAACATATGTAGACACATCACAATCACTCGAAGACAACAGTTTACATTAGAGTTTACTCTTGGCCTTGTACCTCCTATGCATTTGTACAAATGTAAAATGACACCTATCCACCATTATAGCATTGTTACACGTGAATGGGATACTTGCCCACTCCCGCCTCCCCAAGATAGAAATCAAGAAAGGAGGCTTACTGAAAACAAAATGGAGGGAAAGGAAAAAGGGAGAGAACTTCATGCATCAGGAAAGCACACATTAATAAGGAAAGAATATGGCTCCTGGAACTGCTTGCTGAGATCTGTCTTATAAAGGGCTCGGTTCTTCAGGCAGGCACAGAGTAGATTGCTTTGCAAGCTCCCTAGCAGAACAGAGCTCGTTGCTCTAGAGGAACTCTTTCCTTTTGCGGGCAGGTGTCAACCAGTGCATGCACACAGCAGAGCTCTTTGGGGAGAGCCTTAAAAAAAACTTTACACTTACCCAGGAGAGACTAAAAAATAGTAATAATGATTGAAGAGCATTCCCATCCACTTGAGAGAGGCTCAGCCTGTGTCAGTATCATGCAGAACAGTTTCCCTCCATGCTAATCCCCTGAGTTGTTTCCTGTTCACTCCTCCATCCCCTCACGCCTTTGACAACTGTCTCCATAGTTGGGTCTTTTCCACAACGTCATATAGTTGGGATCATACATTATGTAGCCTTTTAGATTGGCTTCTTTTACTTGATACTTTGACTTTAAAGTCCCTCTATGTTTTTCGTGGCTTGATACCTCATTTCCTTTAAGCACTGAGTAATATTCCATTGTCCAGGTATACTACAGTTTATTTATCCATTCACCTATTCAAGGTCATTTTAATGGCTTCCCAGTTTTGGCAATATTAATAAAGCTTTTATAACTTCCATGTGTAAGTTTTTTGTCTAAGTTTCCAACTAATTTTAATAAAACACCAGGAGCACGATTACTGGGTCATATGATAAGAGTGTGTTTAGTTCTACAGAAAATGACCAAATATTCTTCCAAAGTGGCTTTGGCATTGTGCGTTTGCACCAGCGGTGAATGTGATTTCCTGTTGCTCTACCTCTTCACCAGCATTTGGTGTCAGCAGTGTTTTGGATTCTAGCCATTCATTAGACAGTTCTCATTGGGTGTTGAAGTAAATGTTATGCAGAATTCACAAAACAACACTGGCTGGCTTTATGCCGAATAATTTTGCCTATACCTGTCTAAAGTACATAAAAAACTTTTAGTCTTCCTTAAAGCAATATTTTCATGCTGCTGTCCTCCAATAGTTTAATTCCATAGTTGTTTTTAACTCACAGATTAGGTATAAAGTTGTTATGGATTTGTACATTTTTTACATTTGAAAAACCTACATTATTGTTAGTATCCTTACTATCATTCCTTCTGATGCCTCAGACCTTTTATTCTGGATCTTTTTTCTTCTTTCTAATGTATATTTCTGAGAAAGTCTTCTAGGAAGAACTCAGTTTTAGTTAATCTTTATTTTGTTTTTATTCCTAATGGATAATTTTCCTGGGTATACTTTGAAAGTTGTTTTCATTCTGCATGGGGAAATATTTTCCTTCTGTCTCTGGCTTCCATTGTGGCTGTTGAATATTCTGCTATTTGTGCTGAGTTCCCAGATGTCAAAGGGTTTGTAACATTCAAGATATTAATAATAATCTATAGTGAAAACTATAGATACTTTAAAAAATAACCTAATCCTCAACCTATAAATGCTTTCAATATTCTAAACTCCATCCCACTTGTGCCCTCCTTTTAAAATTTTATGATATTTTCAATTAGTGCTATAAGAGAAATTCAAAGTTCTAGTGAAATTCTCAAGCACATAACATTGCTGAAAATTTAACAATTTTTCTGTACTCTGGATAATTATGATAAAATGTAACTATATAATCATGCTTTTTATTTACTCATTCACATACAATTTTGATTGCTGAAATTTAAATATTTCAATACATTCTGATACACTATTTTACTATGTATTAAATAGATGCGGTTAGACTATATTTTTCAAAATTGTTGCAACAATAACTCCCACCTCAATGCTCTTCTTACATTGTGATTTTGACACTCTTCTCATTGAGGAGTGGGGTTTATGTTCCCTTCTCTTGAATTTCGGTGTGCTTGGGATTATGTCAGATTTGACATTGTGGTTTCTGAGGTTAAGTCATAAAAACAATATATATGCCTGGATTTCTCTGGGTGCTTATTCTTAGATCCCAGCTGTGGTGAGGAGTCTGAGAAGCATAGGGAGATGCTACATGTAGGTGTTCTGGTGGGAAGCTGGGTGGAGATTCCTGGCAACGATCGTTATCAAGCACCAGGCATGAGCGGAAAGAAGCCTTCGGGTGCTTTCAGCCCAAGCCAGGGAGTCCGCCCAGAAGGTGATGTCCTGTGGGGCAGAGGTGGGCTGCTCTCTTTGGACCCTGACAAAATGCAAAATAAATCT
The DNA here is from genome assembly GCA_004027735.1 of Carollia perspicillata. Taxonomy (NCBI): domain Eukaryota; kingdom Metazoa; phylum Chordata; class Mammalia; order Chiroptera; family Phyllostomidae; genus Carollia; species Carollia perspicillata. Next base: position 21,514 of record PVKM010002930.1, read on the forward strand.
TTTTTTTTTTAATCCACTGAGTTTAGAGTAGTGTGTTACCTTGCCTCAAATGACTAAACTAGTTATTATTTTAACACATATGGTCTGAATTTTGGAATAAAAATGTTAATTGTATTTTCCAAGGTTCACACAGTAACCAATGAAGATAAAGAATTCAAAGTGAAATTTTATAACTCTACACACCTTATCTATATTAAAATAGGGCCCAACAAGATCCATACTGCTATTGTCATCAATATATTGCTGATAAACCTGGGGCTTCAGACAAGTTAAGGCAAATTGTCCAAACTTGCACAGGTTGTAAGTGGCTGTAGCCCAAATTCAAATGTGCTAGCCCCCCTCCCTAATATGTTTTCCTATCCATTATACAGTCTGGCTTTTTTACCTTTCTCTGTTTCCACTAATCCATGCCATATTGACAGCTCTAGAATTATGAATTAAAGAGAAGAATTGAGTTACACATGTCAAATAATTGGTTTAGTGTTCTAAAAAAGACACAGGTTCTCTGTTAGCAAATGTAAGTAGTTGAAGAAAAATGTGCACTTTATTATCTCCAGAGAGTTATTGACCCACTTGAAACCAATAGATTTATTTATTTATTTATTTATATTTTAATTGTTGTTCAATTACAGTAGCTCCAACTTCTTCCTGTTGCTCTCCCCTGCCCTGCCCTACACCCCACTCCCTCAGTCAGTCCCCACCCTATTGTCCATTACCATGGGTCCTTTATACATGTTCCTTGACTAGTCCCTTCCCCTTCTTTCTCCTGATAGCCCTCTCTCCCCTTCCTTTCAGTCATTGTCAATTTGTTCCTTTTTTCCATATCTCTAGTTCTATTTTGCTCATTCATTTGTTTTGTTCATTAGGTTCACCTTATAGATGAGATCATATGGTATTTATCTTTTGCCACCTGCCTTATTTCACTTAGCATAATGCTCTCCAGTTCCATCCATGCTGTTGTGAAGGGTAGGAGCTCCTTCTTTCTTTCTGCTGCATAGTATTCTACTGTGCAAATGTACCACAGTTTTTTGATCCACTCATTTACTGGTGGGCACTTATGCTGTTTCTAGCTCTTGGCTATTAGAAGTAATGCCACTATGAGCATTGGGCTGTATAGGTTCTTTTGCATTAAAAAGTAGGCAAAGGACCTGAACAGACATCTCCAAGGAGGACATACAGAGGACGCATAGACTATGAAAGAATGATAAATATTATTAGCCATCAGAGAGATGCAAATTCAAACCACAATGAGACACTACTTCACACCAGTCAGAATGACCATCATTAACAAGTCAAAAACAGCAGGTGCTGAAGAGGATGTGGGGAAAAGGCAGCCCTAGTGCACTGCTGGTGGGAATGCAGACTGGTGTAGCCACTCTGGAAATGTCCTCAAAAAACTAAAAATGGAACTGGCTTTGGATCCAGTGATATCACTGCTGGGATTATACCCTAAGAAGCCAATAGGTTTTCAGGAATATCAACATCTTCTTTTTCTTTTTAAAGACTTGTGAGTTTATTTATGTGAAGAATTTTTTTTTAATTTTTAAGGTTTACAGTTCCAATTTTACTCCTTCTGCCCTGGTTCTGCCCAGCCTGCCCCACTTCCATATCATCTTTTTTTTAGACTATGAATGAAGGTACAGATTTTTAATATGTTGGTGATTGAAGTTAATGTACACTATAATGGCCAAAAATGAAGAAACTGATGAATTATTGTAAGTAAAGCAGAGATAAGATAGTTAATTTAGTTTCATTAGGATACATTAGACGGTTTCCCAATCTGCATAATGATATGGATGCATTTCCCTCTTTCTACAACAGGTTTATTTGAATGATGTCCTTTGATAATGCTCCTGGCTTTAAACCCACCTTTCTTTACATCAAAGGGGCAGCGTCCAGTGTTAATTATATATCTAATGATCTAGGCCTTGTGCCAAAATATGGATATTTAGGACAACTCAAATATAAGATGTTATCTAAAATGTTTAGGTATGATTAAGATATATAAGTGTTTAAACAACAAAACAAACAAACAGGCAAAATATAACCAAAGACACTGAAATAGAGAACAGTGACCAGAGGGAAGAGGGGAGAGGGGAGAGAATTTCAGGGGGAAGGGTTCACAGGAACAAGTATAAAGGACACATGGACAAAAACTAAGGGGGTGGAAATGGGAAGGAGGTGGGGAGGGCTGGAGGGTTGGGCTGGGATGGGAGTAAAAGGCAGAAAACTGTACTTGAACAACAAAATAAAATTAAAAAAAAAGATATATAGCCCTGGCTGGTGTAGCTCAGTGGATAGAGCATGGGCCTGTGAAGCAAAGGCTCACTGGTTCGATTCCCAGTCAGGCCACATGCCTGGGTTGTGAGCCAAGTCCCCAGTGGGGGACACATGAGGCAACCACACATTGATGTTTCTCTCCCACTCTTTCTCCTTCCCTTCCCCTCTCTCTAAAAATAAATAAATTTTTAAAAAAGATATATAAATGTTTTTTTTAAATCTTGTTTTCTAAATGTTAAGAAAGCACATTTTGGAATAAGGTTACTGAAATTATACTAGGCTATGGCTATATACTATCTGCACAAATTGGGCAAACTTTCTCCCTGCCTCTGCACCCTATCTTTGTCTTCAGTGATTTGCGGACAAATGATGGCCCATCCACATGTATGCACACTCTTGTGTCCTGAAGTAAGCTTGTAATATATCACACTATTGCTTTTCATTTCTTATAAACTAGTTTTAGTTTGTTTTTTTAAATATAAGAGGTAAGATGTGGATTTTATTCCTATCACACCCTTTAGTCAGGGAAAAAAGATAGGAAGTTAAAGTATAAATACCTCCTTTCTGTGAATGAGGCAGTTTAAATTTTATGCAAAACAGTTACATAAAATTAGCAATAAAATCCAATGTTTACTAGTTATTGCTACCCATTTCAAACTATTAAATTGTAAAGTAGCAAAATAAGGTCTACATGGGTATGCTGATAGGATAAGATGCAGAATGTAGATCTCCAACATATGTTTTAATCCTCTGGTAGATGAGGAATTATCTAGAAATATAAAGATGAATAAATAAGCACACAGATATACAGGAAACATCTCATTTTCAACTGCCAATTCAATCTAATATGAGTAGGAAGTGCATTCTAAAACCACAAAGTTAAATTGCATTGCACTTCTCTCTCTCAGCAACTGGATAATTCAATCATAGCACATAGATTTTTCATCAGTTTTTAATTTGCTTAATTTTTGTGAGCTGGTGGTTTAGAAAATTTCCCATTTTTCAACCCTAAGACTGTAGGAATAAGGCCATGTGCTATTCTTTCTCTGTGTAATTTTCATTTCAATATAGATTTTATAGTTCATTACTTGTCAATCAATTTTCATTTTATCATGTTCTGTAAAACTGGTTTATGCTTCTTTGAATGTCTTACATTCACTTTAGACTGAGCCCTATTTATTTCTTTAAGAGCCGGAGCCATCTGTAGCTGTGCACATTTAAACGTGTATTTATTTTAGCAAACACAATATTTTTGCTTTATATGGTATATTCATTTAGGATGTTTATTCAAGCAATGAGTACTGAGGAAGCAGTACTGTGTAAATGCTTTATCTGTGAACAGCCATTTTTCTCCCTAGGTCTGCACTCATCTCAAACTTTGAAGTATACATTTTGAAATTTAATTAAAGATATTAACATTTTGCATTTTGTTATCCAATTATTCTTAATCTAATAAATGCATTTACATATTTAACATTCAAAGCACCTGGACAAACAAACATACATGTGAGCCTCAAATTTTTTATATGAACTAACATTTAAATAAGCAACAAAAGGAAAATAATGCATTTATTGAAATTAGAAAACATCTTTTTTTCAGGTAGGTGGGTATTTTTTTCCCATGATTGTATGTTTCCTTCATGTGACAGCTGTCTCTTCATTAAATAGATATCAGGTTTATTTCTCCTTTATCTAAGAATTAGTGATCTTAATTTTATCTTTAAAAAACTTAGATACATCATAAATCTAACAAGAAAATTTAGAGAAATTTCCTTCAGGAACTAATTAGTACAGGTAGAATGTTACTGAGGAAACTATGTTTTTGACTTTTGACCTAGTAAATAAGAAATAAACTAAAAAAGATACTTATAATATTCTTTATTAAAACATACCGAACATACTTTCTATAACCTTCTTTGGGAACTAATTTCAAGTTATGATAATAATTTGTGTGTTGTACTGATAAACCAGCTCTTTAGAAAAGCAAACAAACAGATCCTGACTTGTAGCATTGGCCAGTTTCCATACTAAATTGTTCCACTGTTGTCCCACCCCTGATATAGTGGATGTCATTCTTCTCTAGCCCATGGCGTTCCATATTTAAAGTAAATTTTTGAGTTTGCTAAAACATTCCAGATAGCTATATTTATTCTACTTATCAAGTCACTTCAGGATTTCCATTCCCTATTTTTTCTTATCCGTTTAAAATACATAACACTTTGGTATCTAGTATGCCTAGTTCATTTTCATAACTTTGTCACATTGTTTTATTGGTGTGTAATAAAACTAGGATCTTGATTGAAGCATTTGTGTATAGAAATATGCTACTGTGTATGTATCATTTATATCTATTGTTGTTGTTTTTCTTAATGGAAACTTCTTAAGCATCCCTTGAAACATTTCTAAGCATATAGTTTGCTACTGTGTGCAAAAACATGATTCCCAATAATTGCCTGAACTTCTCTAAGTATATCTTTAACATCACCTTTATTAGGATAAAAAACAAAGCTGTCCATAAGTCTGCTTCCCAGAATTTAGTTTTTTTGTTCTCTATTATAAACTTTATATAGATTTCCAGAAAAATTAATACAATTTTCAAAGAAAATCTTTTATTTTCTTTATTTTAGTAAGTTCCTGATCTCTGACCGTCTCTCTCCTTATTTATTGTGGAATTCATCTGTATAACACACGTGAAAAGAGGGGATGCCTAAAGTTTAATTCTTTGACAATTTAGTATCAAAAGACAAGGTTAATACCAATAAAACAACTGTATCTGTTTATATTTCATCCCAAAACATATGATGAATTAGAATGCATCAAATATGTTTTGTTCAGTTTTGTCTTGCTTAAAGTATACTTTTACAATTTGTTTTTTCTTTCTAGGAAACTATTTTCTGTAAAAGCAGCTAGAAAAGCCATGGGCCCACATTATATGATGGGTAGGGGAACCTGAGGGCCTTATAAAATGCAAATGGAGTAATCACTGGGAAGCAGACGGTTGAGTTAGGAGAAATGCCAAATGTATTTGGAGACTCTTAACTTAGAGGGAATGATAAACACAACCACAGAAAGAGTAGTAACTACATGCATCATGTCTTTGGCAAGAGTTATTCTATTGGGTCCATAAAAGCTATATAGAGAGGCAGCAACAGTAGATTTCGACATTTGATACTGGGAATAAATCAAGCCAAAGCTGTAGGGAAAAAATCCTGAAATTTAACAGTGCAAAAAACAAAACAAAACAAAAAAACCCAACAACAATCAAGCTGCTATTTTTTTAAAGATTACTTATTTCTTTATTTATTTTTAGAGAGAGGGGAAGGCAAGTAGGGAGGGTGAGAATCATCAGTGTGTGGTTGGTTGCCTCTTGCCTGTAACTGGTCAGCAACCCAGGCATGTGCCCTGATTGGGAATCAAACTGGCTGCCCTTTGGTTCACAGGACCACGCTCAATCCACTGAGCTACACCAGCCAGGGCAAACTGCCATTTTTTCCCCCTCTGAAAAGAGACATGGACTTATGAGGTCAGAGTGTTTACAGATCCTATAGATCTGATTTCAGATTCTGGGACCGTTGTTTCCTTAGCCGTTGTTTCCTTAGCTGTGTGATCTAGATAGGGTTGCTTGATGATATAGGACACCCAGTTAAATTTAAATTTTAGTTCACCAGTGGCTAATTGTTTAGCTATAAGAATATGTCAAATATTATACAGGATATACTTGGACCCAAAAATGTATTTTGTATCTGAAATTTAAATTTAACTTGATATAGGGAGATCTGATTAAGATAACTCAGATCACTGGGGAGAAGTAGGGAGGGGTCGCAGGTGGAGTTTGCCGAGGCAATTGTGGGCAGTCTAGGATGGGACTGGCTGAGAAGCCATATGCTTCCAGAGCCAATGGAGAGAAAAAGAGAGAGCTCTCTGACTCCTGAGCTGGCTCTCTCTCAGGCTCAGGTTCCAGCTCAGGCAAGGGCCCTCAGTCTCTTCTTCCTCAAGGATACCTTGATGATGGTGGGGCAGCTGCCTGCATTTCCCAACACATGGCATTTTGTATGGGAAGAAACTCTGGGCACAGCTTGGGATGAGGTTGTCCTGGCAGAGGGTGGCAGGGTTATTTTTTGGGTGTTCTAGAAGGGATGACCTCTGAGGCAGAAACCTACCATTCTTCCAAAATTGTGTAGATTTTGTATTTTATGTTGTTTTAGTTTATAAACTAACCCTATAGAAACAAGGCAACTAAAAACTAACAGGGAAAAGCTAGGAAAACTAAAGTGTTAGAGTTTAACCTTAATTGACAGGCTTAAGTGATTAAAGCTGTGACTTGACAGGCTTCAGTAGCTGCTGTTGAATAGAGACTCCTTTCCTTAACCACCAAAACTTTGCTTCTGGAATTTTTGGATAGAGGGCAGTGGCGGGCAGCAGACCCCAAGTACTGTTCTGTAACAACTGGGCATTCTGTATTTTTATTTGATAAATCTTGCAATAGTAGACCTAGGCAACTTTTGTAATATCTGTAAGTCTTATTTATCTAAATAAAGTGGCAATAATATACCAACTGTGACAGAAATTATGAGAATACACATACACACACGGCATATGTAAGTATTTGGGCAATAGTATTGAGACAATATCAGGTACTGGAAAATTCTTGTAATTCTTACTTAAATAAGCACTGTTCTTGGTACATAATCATAAAGAGACTATTTTCCTTTTCTTTGTATCTTTATATTCTTTGAGACTAACCATTACCCTTACATCTGTTGACACTTAGGCAAATCCCATCACTATGTGATCAAATTATGGTAACATTTCTCTAGCCAGTAATTATGATAAGTATCCATTTTCACTTAATATTTGTTATGTAGCCCTTGATTTAAAGTTAAGACCTCAGCCTTTCCCCAGGTTATCCTCCCTTAGGTAGAACCTGGGTATGATGGATGTGTTTACCACCCAGGAGTTCTCTAAACTCCCTGTTAAATTGGTTCCAGTGTGTAGGCATAATGGATTTAGTCATTGGCCATTGATGACTGAACTCTACCTCCAGCCCCTTTCCCCTTCTCTGATATCTGCAGGTAGGGCTAAAAGTTACAATCTTCTGATCATTTGGCGGTTCCTCTGACAACCAGTTCTGATCCTGAAGCTATCTAGGGGCTCATCAAGAGTAATTTTATTAGCAAAAATTCAGGTGGGTAGAGGCTTATTATAGATAACAGAAGAAGCTCCCGTCACCTCTATCACTTAGTTAAATTCTAAGGGTTTTAGAAGTTCTGTGTCAGAAACTAAGGACAAAAGTCAGGTATATATTTCTTATTACCATAGAGTCTTTTTTAGTTCAAGCTGCTATAACGAAATACTAAAACCAGGTGGCTTAAACAAAGGGCACATTTCTTACGGTTTTGGGGACTAGGAAGTCCAAGATGAAGGTGCTAACCAATTCAGCTCCTAGGGGTATGCTCTTTCTGGCTGGACTGTAGGCTTCTCACTTTGTCTACACACGATGGAGAGAGAGTGAAAGAGACATGGTCTCTCTCCCTCTTCTAGTAAGGAAACTAATCCCACCTCGGGAGTCCCATCCTGTTGACCTCACTTAAATCTAGTTACCTCCCCAAAGTTCTAAGTGCAAATGCCATCGAATTGGCTTCAGAGTAGGAATTTGAGATGGACACAAAAATTCCATCCATAATACAAGGGGTTTTCAAATCAGCATCAGAACATGAATAAAAGTTTTCCAAATTTTCATTTTGATTTCGTCTTATAATCAAAATCACATAGGGAATCTTGTGGAAATGTTAATGAGTCAGATTTTATATATTCCTTTACTGCAGCCTTCTTGTAAAAAAATGGTTATTTACTCTCATTAAATATTTACTAACTAAGCCCTGGCTGGTGTGGCTCAGTGGATTGAGCACTGGTCTGTGAACCAACGGCTCACCAGTTTGATTCCCAGTCAGAGTACATGCCAGGGTTAAGGGCCAGGTCCCCAGTGGAGGACATGTAAGAGGCAACAACACATTGATGTTTCTCTCCTTCTTTTTCTCTCTGTATTCCCCGCATCTAAAAATAAATAAAAACTTTTAAAAAATAAAAATGTTATTTAAAAAATATTTACTAGCTAAATGTAGGCATATAAGCATGACAGTTGGAATGAATGAAGAAAAAAAGATGATGAAGCCAGTTAGGTTTAAAGTTAAAAAGAAATATCAAATAAAATGTATTTTTCATCATAAATTATAAAAAACTAATTATAAAAATTATCTTTGTTTAACAACATATTTCATTATACTATATACATATTTCTAAAGTCACATTTCTGCAAATATTATCTCCTCTTTATATTTGTGCAGTTTGTTTTTCCTCTTGGGTAAATTTTTCTTTCAATCTCCCTACTGAAACTTATCTTGTTGACATCTCATATACTTCAGCTTGTCAGGTTTTTAAATTTTATCCTATTCTCCAAGCTGTCAACCATCTTACCCAAATTAATGTTGTCAGTAATTTAATGAATAAGCTTTCTACTCTAGCATACCCAAATTCTGAATACATTTCTCATAGCAAGCATGGACCTGACTAGCTGTATAATGACCTCTAATCCATCAAAAAAAAAAGTGTGGAGTCAACATCTATAATTCTTATAGCTTTATTATTATCTCCAGTAGATGAAAAAGATATATGTTGAACCAAGCTCAACTAAGAGCATTTATTTTCTGAGGTTTATATGGCCAATGGGTCTCTGGTCCACTCAGAAATGGAGCATTTGAGATTGTCCTTTATTTAAGAGAATGTGTCTATAGATGTTGCAGGCACCTAACAAGTAATATAATCAGCTCTCAGTTCACTAAAGTTGATGAAGTTAATGATTTAATACAGCAAATGATTTGGGAAAGAATTCTGTTATTATTGTGTATTATACAGAAGTTTGAAACTGTATTCATGTAAAAATGATATTACAAATAACTCCCATTGTATAAATATACAGTCATCCTGCTCTGGAGCTATCCCAGAATCACATTATATTTAAAATATTCACACAAATTACAAAATAAAGGCTTGATCATGTCTTACTGAGTTTAGTATTCTGAAACCAAAAAAAAAAAAAAAAAAAAAGATTTTGTGAAACCTTTGAAGAAATGTTGATGCTGCAAGACTGATCAAAATAAAAAATATTCTGCAATAAGCTTCTTTTAGAATCCTTATTTATTTCAATATTGAGAGCAAAGATGGCAGGTAGGTAAGAGGGATCGGATTCCACTTCTCCTTACACATGGGAGAAAAATTTGGCCAATACATAGAGGAACAGAGCAGACAGCCACCAGTATCCCAGCATATATGAAAACAGGAGACCAAAAATTGTAGTGGACCTTGAAAAACCAGATGGTAAGGAGAGTGCTTCAGGACAATAAGGGCCCAGGGATCAATGGGGAGACCAGGGAGGCTGCAGCCCAAGGCCCAGTGCCCACTGGGCCAGCCACAGGGTTCTTGGGAGAGAGCTGGGTTGGGGCTCCTTCCCCGGCCAAATGGAATTAGAGCAGCACCAGGAGAGACCTGGTTACTTGAAGTTCCAGAGAGGGGAGTAAAACTAAGTGGCAAACACATGGGGGCCATGAGCACCCACACATAGCCATGGGAACAGTGTATGTATGAGCCTGTACAATCGGAGGTAGCATGGTGGGGCAGGCGAATGCCTTCCCGCAACCCCAGGAGAGAGAGCTTTGTGGAATGCCTGGGGACCTGGAGAGAGTGCACCTTTGCAAATGGCCGGAAACTCACACCAATAAACTTGGAGAGAGCGCATGCCTCAGGAGACCCAGAGCCCACACCCATGAACGCCAACAGAGCACATGTGCATCAGGAGGCCTGGAGCCCAAACCCAGGGCTCTGCAGGGAAGCACCAGGCTAGCTCTGAGTGTGCCTGTGAGCCTGAATGAGTGCTGAACACAAGGGAGAAAAGCATAACAGTTGCCCCTCAGCCTGCTGCAGCCAACAAGACCAGAAAAAACGGTTTGGCGAGTTTGAAATCAGCAAGAGGTTTTTTTGTTTGTTTGTTGATTTTTTAAAAAAATATATTTCTTAATTTTTATTATTTTTATCTCTAAATTTCTTTTGCTTCTCTTTCCTTCTTTTTTGTTTTATTTCTTCTTTCTTTCTTTCCAATTTTATCTCTTCTTCCTTCCTTAGACTGCTTTTTTTTTAATACCCACAAGTGAGACAAAAAAACCCAGAACTGTGAAAAGACCAGAGTTGGACCCTAAGAGGGGGCATCCCAACAGCCGAGATACAGAGACAAATTTTAATTTGCTGTTAGAGAGAACCTGCAAGTTATTGCATATTTGTATTATTATTTCTTCATTATTTCTAGATCTTTTATTTGAATAACATTTTTTGTATTACTTTTCTTCCTGTTTAGTCTTTTTTGCTTGGCTGGTTATATTATATCATTTGACAGGTTTCCCCTGTTCTCTCTTTCACAGTGTATTGCTAATTTACTGTCCTTCACTTCACCTGTGTTCCATTAGCACACTACTGAAAGTTCTATACTCCCTATTCTTGTTATGTAGATCTCATAGATTCTCTTATATGATTGTTGCTCAAATATTATTATAAACAATAGCTGTCCCATATGATTGTAAATACTTCATAACTCCCCTTCCAGATCTTAGCCCACTTCAAGGTTTCCTGAACTCCATTACCATTGTGGTTAACTCTATTCTCTCACACACTACACCTATTTACTATCCTTTACTCTCACCTTACCTCAGAATCTGACCTCCCACAACCTCACTGCTTTCTAGATCCAAATCACAATCCTTCCTTCCCCAACAAGAGTCTTACCTTCCTTCCATCATTTCTAAAGAGCGACTAGTTGGGCAGGAGATCACGGTTAGCACTATATATAGACAAAGTATCTCATATCTCTTCTCTACCGGCTGCTACTGTAAATAGCATAGACTACACTCTTTCTGTCCTAAAATGTTTTGCCTTCCCCCTCCAACTGATAACAAAAAGAGTACGTGGAAGTGGTGAACACCAGGATACCTGACGGAGACTACACCATTGATTCTCACAGGTATTCTACCACAGAAGCTCATACCATAAACCCAGGGAGTCAGAACAGATCAATTTAAGAAGCTGAGGCAAACAAGAAGAGTCTCACATACAATGGGAAGACAAAGAAACAATCCTCAAATGACAGGAAAGGAGGAAGCCTCAGAAAGAATGCTAAATGAAATAGAGGTAACTCAACTCTCAGATATTGAGTTCAAAGCAATGGTTATCAGGAAGCTCCATGAGCTCACAGTGAATTACCAGAAACTATAGGAAAACTACAATAAACACACTGCAAACTATATCAACATGAAAAGGAAATACAAACTATCAACAAGGGCCTAGAGGAAATGAAGAATGCAGTTTCTGAACTGAAGAACACAGTGGAAGGAATCAAAAGCAGGATGAAGCAGAAGATCAGATCAGCGAGCTGAAGGACAAAGTAGAAAAAAAAAAACACCCAGAAAGAGCAAGAAAAGGAAAACAGGCTCAGAAAGAATGAAGAGGGATTAAGAGAAATGCAAGACAATAATAGGGATACCCGAAGGAGAACAAGAGAGCAAGGGATAGAAAACCTATTTGAAAAAGTAATGATGGAAAACTTCCCTAATTTGATGAGAGAAAGTCACACAAATCCAGGAAACACAGAGAGTCCCAATCAAGAGGAACCCAAAGAGGCCCAAATCAAGACACATAAAAATTAAAATGGCAAAATTCCAAGATAAAGAGAGAATCTTAAAAGCAGCAAGGGAGAAAAAGGAAATGACATACAAGGGAGCCCCAATAAGGTTAGCAACTGACTTCTCAATGGAAATGCTCCAGGCCAGAAGAGAATGGCAAGAAATATTCCAAGTAATGAGAACCAGAGACCTGCAACCAAGGCTACTTTACCCAGCAAGGCTCTCAATCAAGATAGAAGGCAAAATAAGGAGATTCCCAGACAAAAGAAGTCTAAAAGAATACACCTCCACCAAACCAGCTCTGCAAGACATGCTAAAGGGAGTGCTTTAAGGAAAGGAAGGAAAAGAGAGAGAAAGACAGGAACACAGGTGCAAAAATGGCAATGAATAAGTACCTATCCATAATAACCTTAAATGTAAATGGATTAAATGCTCCAATCAAAAGACATAGAATGGCTGAATGGATAAGAAAGCGTGACCCACACATATGCTGCCTACAAGACACCAACCTCAGGACAAAAGACTTACACAGACTGAATGTAAAGGGCTGGAAATAAATTTTCCAAACAAATGAACAGGAAAAAAAAAAGCCAGGGTAGCAACACTCATATCAGACAAAATAGACTTTAAAAAAGGGGCCATAAAGAGAGACCCAGAGTGTCACTTTATAATACGCAAGGGAAGAATCCAACAAGAAGACATAAACATTGTAAATATATATACACCCAATATAGGAGCATCCAAATACATAAAGAATATCTTAGAGAGCTTCAAGAAAGATATTGACAGCAACACAATTATAGTAGGGGATTTTAACACCCCACTGTCAAAAATGGACAGATCTTCCAAACAAAATATCAACAAAGGTATTGTGGCATTGAACAAAACAATGCCCTAGATGAAATGTACTTAACTGATATATATATAGAAAGCCCTTCATCCCAAAGAAGCTACATACACATTCTTCTCAAATGCACATGGAACATTTTCAAAGATAGACCACATGATAGGACACAAAACAAGCCTCAACAAATTCAAGAAAATTGAAATCATACCAAGCATTTTCTCCAACCATAAGGGACTAAAACTAGAAACTAACCACAATGGAAAAAAACCCAAACACTCACAATCATGGAGATCGAATAGCATGTTATTAAACAATGAATTGGTCAAGAATGAAATTAGGGAAGAAATCAAAAAGTTTCTGGAAACAAATGAAAATGAACTCACAACAACTCAAAATTTATGGGACACATTGAAGCAAGTCCTGGGAGGGAAGTTTATAGTGATATAGGCCTATCTAAAAAAGATAGACACTTTTCAAACAAACAAACTAACCCTATGCCCAGAAGAACTTCAGGAACAACAACAAAGACAGCTCAGAGCAATAGAAAGAAGGAAATAACCAAGATCAGAGCAGAATTAAATGACATAGAGTTGAAAAGCACACTAAGGATCAATGAATCCAGGAGCTGGTTCTTGGGAAAGATAAATAAAATTGGCAAGCCTTTAAGCAGGCTCATCAAGAAAAGAGAAGACCCAAATAAACACAATCAGAAATGAAAGAGGAGAGATTACAACTGACACCACAGAAATAGAAAGGATGTAGGAAATTACTATGAAGAACTGTATGCCAAGAAACTTGAAAACCTAGGTGAAATGGACAAATTTCTAGAAAAATATAATCTTCCAAAACTGAATGAAGAAGAAGAAAGCCTGAACAAACCAGTAATAACAGATGAAATTGAAGCGGTAATAAAAAAACACCTGACACACAAAAGCCCTGGACCAGATGCTTCACAGGAGAATTCTACAAAGCATTTAAAGAACAGCTAACCCCTATTCTTCAAAGACAATTTCAAGAAATTCAAAATCATGGAAGACTTCCTAACTCTTTTTATGAAGACAACATCATCCTAATCCCAAAACCAGATAAAGACACAACAAAGAAAGAAAACTTCAGGCCAATATCTCTAATGAACATAGATGCTAAAATCCTCAAAAAAATATTGGCAAAACATATGCAACAATACATTAAAAAGATCATACACCATGACCAAGTGGGATTCATCCCAGGGATGCAAGGATGGTCCAACATTCACATATCAGTAAATGTAATACATCACATAAACAAAAGCAATGACAAAAAACACATAATCATATCAATAGATGTGGAAAAAATTTGATAATAGCACACATTTGTGATAAAAATGCTCAGCAAAGTGGGAATAGAGGGAGCATTCCTCAACATAATGAAGGACATATATGAGACACTTACAGCCAACATCATGCTCAAAGGGCAGAAACTAAAAGCTTTTCCACTAAGATCAGGAAAAAGACAAGGTTGTCCACTTTCACCACTTCTATTCAATATAGTATTGGACATTTTAGCCACAGCAATCAGACAAGAAAAGGAAATAAAAGGCATTCAGATCGGAAAGAAGGAAACAAAACTTTTGTCACTGTTTGCAGACAATATGATAGTGTACATGGAAAATCCCATATACTCCATTTAAAAACTGTTCAACCTAATAAATATATTTGGCAAAACAGTGGATACAAAGTCAATATCCAAAAATCAAAGGCATTTTTGTACACCAACAATGAAACAGCAGAAGCAGAAATCAAGAAAAATATCCCATTTGATATAGCAAAAAGAAAAATAAAATATTTAGGAATAAACCTAACCAAGGAGGTAAAAGACATGTATTCAGAAAACTATATGACACTGAAGAAAAAAATGAAGGAAGACACAAACAAATGGAACCATATACTGTGTTCATGGATTGGAGAATTAACATCATCCAAATGTCCATACTACCCAAAGCAATCTACAGATTCAATGCAACACCTATTAAAGTACCGATGACATATTTCACAGACATAGAACAAACACTTCAAAAATTTATATGGAACCATCAAGGACCCTGAATGGCTGCTGCAATTTTGAGAAAAAAGAGTAAAGTGGGAGAGATAACAATACCTGATACCAAACTGTATTACA
>PVKM010002930.1:36619-61094 GCA_004027735.1 Carollia perspicillata
AAAAAAAAAAAAAAAAAGAAACTCAAGCACCAACTTACACCATACACAAAAACAAATTCAAGGTGGATAAAAGATTTAAATACAAGCTGTAACACCATTAAAGTCCTATCGGAGAACATAGGCAGGAAAATCTCAGATATTTCACATAGCAACATTTTTACTGATATGTTCCCTAGAGCAACAGACATAAAGGAAAGAATAAACAATTGGGATCTCATCAAAATAAAAAGCTTCTGCACAGCTAAAGAAAATAGTATTGAAATAAAAAGAGAACCAACCGTATGGGAAAACATATTTGCCAATAATATCTCAGACAAGGGTTTAATCTCCAAAATATACAAAGAACTTACACAACTCCACTCTAAGAAGACAAGCAACCCATTTTAAAAAAATGGGCAAAGGACTTGAACAGACACTTCTCCAAGGAGGACACACAGAGGATCCAGAGACACATGAAAAGATGCTCAATATGGCTACCTATCACAGAGATGCAAATTAAAACCACAGTGAGATTCCACTTCACACCAGTAAGAATGGCCATCTTAAACAAAGCAACAAACCAGTGTTGGAGAGGTTGTGGAGAAAAGGGAACCCTAGTGCACTGTTCATGGGATTGCAGACTGGTACAACCACTATGGAAAAGCGTATGGAATTTTCCACCAATTCAAAAGAACCTATGCACCCCAATGTTCATAGCAGCACAATTTACAATTGCCAAGTGTTGGAACCTACCTAGGTGCCCATCAGTAAATGAATGGATCAGAAAACTATGGTACACTTACACAATGGAATTCTATGTGGCAGAAAGAAAGAAGGAGCTCCTACCCTATGCAACAGCATTGATGGAACTGGAAAGCATTATGCTAAGTGAAATAAGCCAGGTGGTGAAAGACAAATACCATATAATCTCACCTTTAACAGGAACCTAAACAATGAAACAAACAAACAAGCAAAATATAACCAAAGACACTGAAATAGAGAGCAGGCTGACAGTGACCAGAGGGGAGAGGGGAGAGAATTTCAGGGGAAGAGGGTAAGGGTTTACAGGAACAAGTGTAAAGGACACATGGACAAAAACTAGGGGGGGTGGTGGACATGGGAGGGCGGTGGGGAGGGCTGGGGGGTTGGGCTGGGATGGGAGTAAAAGACAGAAAACTGTACTTGAACAACAATTAAAATAAAAAATCCTTATTTAAAAATGTATAACATTAAATATATTTTAGAAGGAAATTATTAGAGTAATGAAAAGGAAACATATTTACTCTGTAATTTTAAGGATTTTTTAAAAACTCTCATACCAAAAACAGATATGCATATGAATAAAGGAGATGTATAAGGTAAGTGCTTCTGTGTCTGTGAGGAAATAAGGTGAAATGACCTCTAAGCTAAGATACAAAAACTAGTTTTAATGACAAGTAGAGAAGAGGCAGTTTAAAGCATTGAAATGTTTGCAACATACTGTAAACTATAGGTTTTAAAAGATTGTCATTTTTATAATTTTCTTCCTTCATTCCCCACTAAAACTTTGAAAGTAAATAATTATAAATAATTATTTATAATTATTTTTAATTAATTATAAATAATTATAAATAAATAATTATTTTTTTAAAAATACCCCTTTTGTAATTTTAATGAGTCTATTTACATTCAGCTTTTAAGACTAATCAATCATTCCACGGATCATTATTATCTACTTCTTGAGGTGTGCTAGATTATAAGTGGAAACAAGTGTAACCAGGTACTATACATGGGAGGGAAAAGGAAAGTAATAAAAGTAGTTCAGCCTCATTTTATATATGTATGAAGCTTGAAATGAAATGAGTAATGATAAATTTATAAAGTAATTAAAACATTTAGGGCTGCATTCTAAAACTAGATTATGTAAAAGGACAGTATCCTATAGTCATCTAGAATGGAAAGGTTTTCCTTCTGGTTCATTCAGTTACTGTCTCTTTGACCTTGGACTAATTTACTCAGCATCTCTGTGCCTCAGTGTCCTCATTTATAAAGTACATAGTAACAGTGCTTATCTCATCAAGTTGTAAAGCACTCAGGACTATGGCCATGCTCCAAATCTTGAAGCACTTGTTTTTTAGGCAAGAGGTGTTCCAGTTTGTTTTTTAATAGTGATTACAAATAAATATATAAAGTGGGAATGTTGATTCTCTGAAAAGTTAGGTAATTAGAAGTATTTTGTTCAGAAGGTGAATGTGACATATTAGAAATACTGAAATGCTGGACATATATGAAAAAAGAGGGAGACTGGCAAGTTGATTTTATTGTAGTCATTGATTTTTTTTTACTATTATTACAGTAACACCACTGAACATGAGTCTGTTTTCTTAACACATTTTTAGTGCACACTGCAGTATTGTTAACTATAGGTACAATATATCAATTTATTCTTAAAATAGCTTAATTAAAAACACTTTCATATATGAAATTATTTCCAGAGAAATAAAAATAACATATATTTGTATACTTTAAAGCAAAATAGAAAAAACTTTCTATTGATTTTTCTGAACATAGGCAAAATATATCTTTATTCTTAGAACACATGTCTGTCTTTAATCTGTCTCTAGTGTCAATGATATTTTTCTAAATAATGTATTTTAACAATATTAATGTTATTTTTAACTGTTTTCAGAAAATATTTTTTGAAAATATTTTCTTAAAAGCTTTATTTTATGGTTAATAAATGTCAAATTGTTGACATCTTCAATTACTTTTTCTTGAAAAAACATAATAGCTTAATTGAGATAGTGTTTTCTCTATAGCTGCTGAACAAATTCTGTTAAATGGGAACTATTTTAACTCCGCAGTTAGTATTGAGTTTTATAAATATTTCAGCTCAATTATTTTTACAAATATCCATTACAAGCAAACGCTTGTGAAGTATTCTTCAAATACTTGTCTCTACTAATCTGTCTTTTAAATGTTATAAAAAAGTACAGGTGCTACAAATAATAGGTTTTCTCTAAGTTCCACTTATACATTTATTCAATTAAAACTAGGAGTTATATGTTACTGTAGGTTATAATATTCAAGCTTAATTTTAAAAATCTCAAAATTAAACATTTTAAGCTGTTTGAATTCTTGCCACTAATTTGTTTAGTTTCATCCTTGCTTTTAAAGAATAAATTTTAATATCTTCTATTTGTAGGCTTTGTTTCCAAAAATTATAATTTATTAATTATAATTTACAATCCTAGGTTTGAGTTCATTTTTTATTCATTATTTGGACTAATGATTTCCAACGGATTATAAATAAGATGCAACCAACATTTAGCGGGCCAACACTGTTGATTAGAAAACATTTTTCAAACACTGAAATATTTCTAGAATGTGTTTAATGGTGGGGCAACAAAACACTTGCAATGTCAAGGGATTTTTTCTTTTAAATTTAATATCATATTTGTTGCATATAACTTTCTAGTTTAATTATTCTGGGATTATATTTAAAAATTGTATATTTTACCAATTCAGCTTTTATTTAGAATACCCCATGTTAGTTGATAGTACTCAGGATGGCCAAATCTAAGTAGTTTCTGACCTAGTTTATTTTAAATTAGTTTAAAAATGTTCTGTGAAAACAAGCTCCACCAAAATATGTATTTGCAACATTACAGGAAAACAATATTTATCTTCATTGTTGATGTTTTAATTTAAATTTGGGCACTCACATAATGTCAAATATCTCACCACCGAAACAGTGAACTTCAAAAAGCCTTACTTGTTTCTATAAATTGGTTGAAAAGAGTCAAATCTTTATTGAATTAACTTCATTGATTTTTATTTAAAATATTTAATGACGCTGCTATAAAACTGCTTTGCAATTTTTTTTCTGCTAAAAGAGCCCACACATGAATAATGGTTAGTTTGGTTTTTGTATGTGTATAGGAAATTATAGATGGACAATATTAACTGAGAACATCCTAGTATGATCTTGATTCCTTCTTTACTAAGTACTCAGATGCACACATGTACACAAAGGGACTTAAATATTCAAATAAGATCTGTATTCAGGCCTGCAAATGTTGAGATGCCATGAATTTAGAACTGTTTGTGAATTAAAGCCCACTTAAAGTGGCACTAAAGTGAGGCACCCTTTTTTTTTGAGTATTGATTAGCAAGAATTACTTGGGAAAACATGTAAGCCAATTTATCTGCTTGTGAAATATCAATAGAATTTGTTTTATTTGCACTTTATAGAAATTTAGGGACAAAGCTCGATGCTGAGATAATCATTTGATGCTTTCTTGAGGTTATATTTATCTGCACGTTTTACATACATGGAATATGAAAGGCATTCTTTTTGGAAGATAGTCTCTGAGAAACACTTCCTAATTTAGTCTCACAGACTGTCATCTAGTCATCTTTTATGATTTTCTCTTCGAAAGGAAAATACATTAATTTTTAAAACAATGTAAAATGCGTAATTTCAAATGGTTGATGATTCAATTCAACTTTGATTTATGAATGGCAATCTTAATTTTTCTTCTACTCTCTCCCCGTTGGGTTGTCAATTCAGTCTTTTAATTTCTGTACTAATTTGAGATGAAATGTGCAATCAGTTCTCTGTGAAATTTTTGTATTAAAGCTTTATAAAGAAATTTGTTTTACGGTGCCCTTCCAAAGCCAATTACCTATTTCAGGTAGAATTAGCATCTATTTCTTTACATCCTGCCTGGTTCAGTGTCTCTTGCCTGATCAAGGTGGAGTTGTAAACTGAATTTGACTTTTCTTATAGCTTCTATTTTCTCAGAACTGCTACAGGTACTACTTGCATGAAGTTTTGTTGTAGTCAACATCGTCGTTCATTTTCCTAATCTGTGTATCAAGGGGAATTAGATTAAATATTCTAACATCCTACCAGGAAGGAAGGAAGGGAGGGAGGGAGGGCTGAGGGAGCAGGGAATAGGGAGGAAGGGGCAAGATAGAGATGAGAGAGAGAGAGAAGTTGTATAAATGTGTATTCTGAAATACCCAAATTGTTCTCTATGACCTATTTCACAGAGCACTACCAGTCTTAGGCCAGGAAAGTTTGTGTATCCATATTCCTCCCACACACCCTCCATTCAAAATGTTTCAGAAAATTTCCACCTGGGTTATTAGATTTCCAGTACTACTGAGAAAAGGTGCCTGAAGTTCAGACTTGGTCATTAGTAGCTTGTGATTGATGGAAATGCCTACCCTGGTGTTATCTAAATTCCCATCCAGTGTCTGAGTATCCTGTTGTCAGCTGAGCTATCTAATTGTGGTCCTTTAAATACAGATTGGGACATGTGTGACACCTGTGCCCACTTCTCCTCATCAAGGCACTCTATAGTTCCCTACCATACCCCTCCCCACCACCATCCTGAGTACTCCTTTTGGTTGACCTGATAGCACTGAGGATTTCCAGGTCTAGTGTCTATGGAATAATACAGGCCCTGCAATTGAGTCCTGGTTCCAGAAGCAAGCCAAGTGAGGCTCATTCCTGCTATCTGAACATATAGTTTCACTGCCAGAATGGTGCTGATGATAATTTAGGACCTCTTATTCTCACTGGACTCAGGGTGAGTCAGGGCTCTGTCTACCCATGTTTTCCCAATAATAAACAAGAGTTCTTGAACTTTTTTGCCTGTCAGTGGTTTACCCTGTGTGTCTTGAGTCACTGGCACCAAGGGTTTCACCTTACCTTCTCTACAAGCTTCACACCATGTGTCAAGTGGTCTTATTGGGTGGCTAGACCTCCTATGAATTCTAAGACTCACCTCACAATGTCAATGGGCCTTTTCCATAGATATCATTTCTCTTGCTGTGTGGTAACATCATTCTCTCCCTGGTGGGTCTTAAGCATGTTGAACAAGGGTGGGGCTTTCTTTTAGCAAATGTGACAGACTTTCTAGCTTCACCCTGCTTATCCTTCCAGCTAGTGGTGGTATGCAGAGGCAAAGATGTAGTCATCATTCGAGCTCACATTCGAGGGATAAAGTGATGACATCTTAAAATGTTCAATAGAAGAAGGTATAGTTGGGAGATGTGTTCTACATTTACACTACAAAGTCGCCCATAATAAGATGAACATAATAAAAAAATTTTTTAATTTACATTTTCCTGCTTAATCTGGATATGACCTTCATTTGTTGTTATCATCAATAGAGTATAGTTATTGTCTTTGAAAGCCAATAAATTCATTATATCTGACATCACACTGGATGAAGCAGTTATAAGAAATTATGTATTTAGCTGGGGCATGAAGATCTACATTTTTAAAAATACAAACAGGTTCCAAAGAGTCAGGACATTGTGGATAATTACAACATTGCTACCCTCTACTACTAGTGCAGATATGAAATTAGCCAGAAGTGGTAGATTATCAAGAAAGAAAATAAAGAGATAATTTTTCCTGGACCTTAATGTGAAGGGGTGGTGCCTGGATAGTATGAAGTATCTCCACATGTACCAATCAAGCGGGAAGCAAGCAGTTACCTCTTCCCTATTATTTTCCCATTATTCTAAATCCTCATTGATTAATTGCAAAAATGAACTCATCCATTTAGTAATACAGTTTAGAATCAAACTGTGTGTATTGACAGGGGCCTCACAGAGTGAGGCATAATGGGAAGCTTTATCCACTTTGTACGTTGTACAATTGATCTATCCTTAATTGTGTCATTTTATTTATGTATGTATGTATGTATGTATGTATTTATTTATTTATTTATTGTTTTGTGTACTAATGCTAAACATCAATTGGATTTGACATTGCTTTAGGCATTTAAGGTGATTCTGATTCTTAAGAAGGAAGGACCACATTTGATCTTACTACAATATCCCTGTTGGGTATTAATATAATTTTTCCTATCACTGTTCTTTATATTGGCAGAAAGAGAACAAGTAGTATGCCTGTTTTTCTAATGTGCAAAAACTTCCTGAGAGTGTTCAATCACACACACACAGTTTTTTGTTTATGTTCATTTTTAAAGAAGATATTGTGAAACCTATTTGACTGGAGGACTATCAGAGATGTGAGAGAGAGGGAGAGAGGGAGAGAGATTATGAATGGGATTGGATGTAGAGTTTCAACAGGAAGTCAGTTGTGCATGCTTGAGATATGAAATGAGAGGTTCTGATGTTTAGAGCTCTTTCACTTATGTGGGTTGTTTCAATAGAACCAGCTGGCTGGTTGTGCTGTTTGGAATCTGAGACAATTAATTGTATTGAATTAAATTTGACAACCAAAGTTGCCTCTATTTTTGATTAGTAACTTATAGTGCAAATACTTGTAGTGTGCATCTGACTTACAGTTTTGATCTGACTTACATATTCTTGCCTCTGACTGTATCCATGGACAAGTACAGAGATAATAGCATCCTCTAGGCTTTCTTTATAAAAGGCAGTAGTAGTAAAGGGTGGCTAGAATTGCTCTATTAAGGGGCTATACAATAAAAAATCACCTCCAAATGAAGATGTGGAAACTGAGAGGAAGTTGCGAGTGGGGTGAGAGAATGGGTTTGGGCCTGCTAAAAACATTACAGATAAATGTTACATAAGGCAACTTAGTGTAATTAAACATCAAGCTTAACTTTAGAAAACTTGAGTCATATACCACATTCTGTCAGTGACTTTCAAAAATCGCTTCACTTTTCAGAACCCAGGTTTTCTCGTCTGTTAAAAGAGGATAAGGTAGAAAGTTTAAATTAGATGATATAAAAGGTAAATTTCACTCCTAAAATGCAGTCTGTTTTTTGTTATCTTTACAAATTTTTGCCTGACATTTTCCAAATTCTTTTGCATTTAGCACCCAATGTCAACGAGAAGAGCTGAAACCTGAAGATTAAATTTGTTTAGAAGAAAGGCACACTGGTGCAACTTCGCTAATGCAAACACAGAGTAAGTGATTTCAGGGTCTAAGATGAAAGTTGTTACCTCACTTGAATGGAAAAAATTTTTAAAAATCCATTAAGGCCTGTTTATTTTCTATGTTATTTCAAAATAGAAGCTAAGGAATTTAGAGTTATAAAAATGTTCATGATACTGATTAGCACTGTGTTCTTTGATAACCATATCAGACTATCTGGATGTCACTATATTATAGTCCAATTAGTAAATTTTTATCAACATATTGATATAAAATTATTATTTTTAGTCTTGCCATAGTGTCTAATATATAGAGACACTCCATATATATTGGTGAAATATAATATGATCAAATGCATTTGAAAATATCAATGAATCATTAAAATTTTGATTCAGTTATATTCTGGAAACAATGAGACAATTTTGAAAACACTTGGGTAAAAATTGATAGTCAGTTTTTGTCTGGATCCTTTTCAGAATAAAAACTTCAGAATGATTACTATGTAACTGTCATTATTTGACAACCATTAAGCATAAGATTCATTTAAAATATTTAATAAGAATATTATAGGTGATAGGAAAATGCAAATAACACTGTTTTATTTTGCAGTACAAATAGCATAAACTATGTTCAGGATCTAGTCCCTGGAAATTAAGAAGCAGATCAAAGAAATCATTGACAAACTCTGCAATTTCTTACTGAAAAGTATGTCATCATGGTCATAAGACCAAGCCAAGAGACCCATGAGAGCAGACGGTGAAATGCCAAGTGTGAATAAATTCATGTTTGTCTCTAGCATCCTAAGCCTAAAGACTTGGCTATGGACCTACACATACTACTGTGGGCCTCCCGAGGAGCAAAAGTTATTCAGCAATCATTGTATCAATAAACAGAATTCTGGAGTAACAGCAGCACTTCAGCCTTCATCATTGCAAATCCTTCACAGTCTCTAGAAGGGCACTCGAGAGGCAGGGAACCTGCCAGAGAATGCACTTAAAGTTAACCCAACTTGACAAAAGAAGCTTCTGGCTAGTCGTTTAAAACATTCTTTTTATTTTATTTTTTATTATTATTTTTGTTTCTAAATGTTTTACCAGTCTATTCCCATAGATTAATTTGAAGATTAAAAAACATAGTTATTTAAAATTACTTGAGTGACATAAATACTATTTAAGAATTATTTACTTCTACTATTTTATTATCATAAATTCATCTGTTAAAACTTAATTTTTCCTGGAGAAAATGTCCCTAAAACTACCAAAGCTTTTCAAAATGAAATTGGAGTAGTGATGTTTGTGGAAATGATTTTTCTCTCTTTGAAGTAAGTAGTAGTGTATATATATAAAACTTCCATATATTTTCTAGTACATTATAAAATATAAAATGTAGGATTTCACCAGACAAATTGATTATGTTTGGAAAATAATAACTATGTTATGTGAAATAACTCAGATCCCTATTTGTTCAATTCTACAATAGATAAATGCACCGGAATCTATCAATCAAAGATAAAACAGTAAAATAAGCCTCAAAGTAACAATGAAGTAAATGATTATGTAATGACATTTCACCTCATGAAAACTAGGCTCATCAATGCAAATTGTATAACAAAAATAATTTTCCAAATGGGACCAATAATAATCTAATACCTAAATCAAGAACTGCCGTGGAATGGGAGGATAATAGCTTATCCAGGTAGTTTTATTTAAAGAGACAGATAACCTATGGTTAGAGATTTTCCATTAACCAATGAATTTAATGATTTTTAGCCTCTTAGTCAGCACATGATCCATGTTTATTATTTGTTTTGTCCTGGGGCACTGCTATAGTAAAATGAGGGACAGTTTCAAACGTGACTCCAAACATTTGCATACATCTGAATATTTTAACATTATAAAAATATAAAAGAAGCATCAGCAAATCTAAATGAAAGTATTTTCTTTCATTTTGCATATTGTATTATAATTTTTAATTAATTCTCTACAATCTTAAATTGGAAACTAAAGGCTTACTAAAGGCTTACTTTGTATAATTTAAGAATACTACAGGGTTTGGCAGAAGTAACACCTACTGGAGGGAGGTTGGTAGGGTAATAACATAGGTGCAATAATTTATAGTTTCAGTTTGAACATTTCACCTAAAATATCATATGATGTGCTTGATTGTGATATTGTTATGTTATAGAATTACATCTTTATGATTTTGTAATAGAAGGTTTTGTAATAAAAAGGAGTATTATTCATGCTGGACGCTGCATATTCTCTTACCAACTACAAAGCCATATTTCTGAGAATGAAAATTTTATAACAATCATGAATTATTGCATGTAGTTTGTGCTGAACTACCTTGGCATCCAGTCAATCCATTGTGCAGTGGCGCATATGTAACAACTCCTTATTAAATAGCTATCACATACCAGGCACTGTGCTGGCTATGCACAAAGATTAAGATCCTTTCAGCATACTAGAAGATAGCTAGTTTTATAAGGTAACATAAAATGTATAAAGCTAAGTATGAGAATTATGGAATATATGTTAGGCAATTAATAATCAATGATATCTCAATCCAGCATTTTATTATTTAATTAGTAAAGTAATTTATTATATGTATGTCAAATAAAAATGAGGGTGTTTTAATAAAGAGTTCTCAGTAGAAATTCTTATGACTTAAATAAGGAAATGATGACTGTTTCCATCAGCGACATTTATTTTCTTGCATATTTTTATTGACATTAAACTTCTTTATTTATATGATTTTTTTCCATAAGATTTGAAGTACTTACCTTAGGCAATGTTAAGGAATTATTACTCTATGGTCTACTTCACACACACACACACACACACAAGAAAACACACACACAAAATGGGTATTGTTGAATTTCTTACTACTTTGTCATTCTTTTCAAAGTACTTTTATTTCTTGGGAGATAGATCCCTATAAAAATACACTTTTTAAAATGTCTATATACAAAACAATGTTCAGCTTAATTGCATGAACACGGAAATATGCCAAATGATACAGATAAAATGTGTTCGAGTTTTCTTTAAACTCAGAAGACCAGGAAAATTATATGTGTATGTAATGTAAACAAGTTAGGGAAATATTTTAATTGATGGTGCACTTCCTTTTTCAATGTGCTATCCTACAATACAAATAAGTATTCTCTTTTTTATTTGGATTATTTAGACAATGAATCATAAATTATTGTCTGTTTGAATGTATATGTTTTTGCTTCTGTGATATATACATATATATTTCATATAATCTCACATGTAAAACCACACACATACATTTATGTGTGTATTTATTGCTTGATGCATCTATG
The DNA here is from genome assembly GCA_004027735.1 of Carollia perspicillata. Taxonomy (NCBI): domain Eukaryota; kingdom Metazoa; phylum Chordata; class Mammalia; order Chiroptera; family Phyllostomidae; genus Carollia; species Carollia perspicillata. The sequence continues at coordinate 47,791 of PVKM010002930.1, forward strand.
TGTGTTTGTGTAGCAGACATTCATAAATTATTACACTTCTAACTTAAATGTATTACTGATTATGTTAAAGTATGCAAATTCCTTCATTTAATAATTTGATCAGCCAAATTAAATGCCAGAATTAAGTTAAAAATGCTACAAATGCTATAAATGCTACAAATGCTATAAACGAGAATCAATTGTGATTTTCCCTTATCCTCTTGTTTACAGTAGTCACTGAGGACAGGACAGGTTTTGTAGAGACTAACGTATGAACTGCCTGAGTGTTTTGGGGGAGACTTCATAGCTATGTATCTGACTCATTTCTTAAATGTTGACATATTTTAAATATACCAAAATGCATGTGAATTTAATAAACTTGCTAAGATTTCCTCAGATATTTTGTCTTAAAGAAACGGAATGTAATAATAGTGTTGAAGCCTTCATAGCAGCATTCTCTCATTCTCTTCTGCTCTCTTTCTCCCCAGTTGTAAGTACTTCCCCAAGGCTGTGCACAATATTTTTACTGTGTGTAATATTTTAGCCACACATGTACATATCCTCAAACAATATACTTTTTACACTTTAATTTTATTGTTTATACTATTATAGATGCCCCTGCTTTCCCTTGCGCCCACCTCCACCTTGCCCCTGCCAACCCCCTCTTCTCTCAGGCCATCACCACACTGTTGTCTGTGTCTATGGGTTATGCATATATGTGCTTTAGCTAATCCCTGCACCTTCTTTTATCTAGTCCCCCACTCCCCACCCAAACTGATAGCTGTTAGTCTGTTTCAGATATACATGTCTTTTTCTATTTTGTTCATCAGTTTATTTTGTTCAATAGACTCCACATATACGAGGTCTGTCCAAAACAAGTCCAGCTATTGTTAAAATGATGAATATGGTTTAAGTACAATAGTGTAATCTGGCAGCCAAGGTGAGTGGACTGGAATGTGCATGTGTGAACAATGACAACTTCACTGTATGAGTCAGTGAGGGCAGTAGAGACTGTTGAGTTACCATGGGAACTGTGTGGCTATCACATTCAAAATGACTGAATGAATAGAGCAATAGACTTGCCTCAAATTTTGTGTGAAGCTGAAACATTCCTCCACAGAAACTATTTGTATGATTCAGAAGGCTGCAGCTATGGGCAACTGCTGATAAGTAACTTCATAATGACAACATGCCCACTCATGCATCATGTCTCTTGCAGATTTTTGGGGGCAAAACATCTAATCACCCATGTGACTCAGCCCTCCTACATTCCAGATTTGTTTCCTTGCTACTTCTAGCTTTTCCCAAAACTAAAATCACTTTTGAAAGGGAAGAGATTTTGGACTATCAGTGAGATTCAGGAATATATGACAGGGCAGCTGATGGAGATTTAGAGAACTGTGTGAGGTCCCAGGATTCCTACTGTGAAGGGGACTGAGGAGTCATTGTCCTATGTACACTGTATCTTTTATCTTCTTTAATAAATGTCTCTATTTTTTATATTACGTGGCTGGACACCCTCCAGAGAGACCTTATGAGTGAGATCATATGTATTTGTCTTTCTTTGACTGGCTTATTTCACTTAGAATAATAATCTCCAGACCCATCTATGCGGTTATAAAAGGTTGCGTCTTTTTTATGGCCACATAGTATTCTATTTGTAAATGTACCACTGCTTTTTTATTCACTCATCTACTGATGGACACTTGGGCTCTCTCCTGACCTTGCTACTGTAAATAATGCCGCTATGAATATAGGAGCACATATTCTTTCTGATTAGTCTTTTGGGACTGTTAGGATATATTCCCAGAAATAGGATGGGTGGGTCAAAAGGCAGTCCCATTTTTAATTTTTTTAAGGAAACTCCAACACTTCTCCAGTCTGCATTCTCACCAATAGTGCATGAGGTTTCCCTTTTCTCCACATCCTCTCCAAACTGGTTGGATTTGTTGGTGGTAGCACAATATATTCTTAAAGTTCATCATTGCTCCATATTTCACATCTCTTTCTGTTATTTCCTTTGCAGTCATTTTTTAACAAATATTCATGTTTAATACACATAGACTATACTTAATCATCTTAATTGTTCAACTGAAATGTGCTATGTATATTATCTTTATTCATTTGCCTAATAACATTTAAAGTACCACACCACTGTAAGTAATGGTTCAAGGAACATTCTTTTATATGTCTTATATACAGTCAAGCTTTTTTTTCTGAAACATTCACTTAGAAGGAGATGGCTGGATGATGACATGTGCATCATTAGCTATCTCAGATACTGCCAAGTTGTCTTCTAATTTTAGATGTCATTTAGCATGGCCCACAAACTTGATATTTAGGTAACTTTTGATTGCTGCCCATCTGATAAGTTTGGAATGAACTGGCAATGTTTTAACTTGCATTTTTCTCATTATTAATGTGGTAAGGCAAATATCCTGTATTGCCAGCCAGGTTTCCTTTTCTTTAAATGATCTGTTCATGTGTTTTTGAATTATTCATTTTTCTATTATGTTCTATCTATAATCCAAGTGCTAATCTATTGTGACATGCATATGTAACATAATAATATATAATCTATTTATTTTTCAAGTTTGGTTATTGTTTTCTTGACCTTATTAAAGCTTATATATTTCACCTATTTTTTAAAGTTTTCTGAAATTTCTGTGATTTTGAAACATTTTTATCATGCCATAGCATAAAGATATTTTCTTTAAAATGCTTAGGTTTTTTATTACATTTAATTTTATGTTTATTTATAATATATACATTTATATATTAGTTATACAAGTGGGTATATATGTGTTGCACACATATGTGTGCATTAGTGTGCATGTGTGTATGTGTAGTAAGATGCAATAATCCAACTGACTAGCCAATTGTCCAAGAATAATTTAAGGGGAGTTGACCCAAGATGATGGTGTAGAAGGAGACTGAGTTCACTTCTTCCCCCAAAACACATAGAACGTATACCTGGAGTTAGAGCAATTCCTTTTCATTTTTTATTTAAAAAACTGTATTGTATTTTTTTCCATTACCATTTAGCCCCTTTCCACTCCCCTCCCCTCCACAATCACCACACTGTTGTCCATGTCCATGAGTCCTTTTCCTTTTTTCTCAATCCTTCCACCACCTACTCCTCTCTTCCATAGCTGTCATTCTGCTCCCCATCTATGAGTCTGTCTCTATTTTGCTTGTTAGTTCAGTTCATTCATTAGATTCCACATATGAGTGAAATCATAGGATAATTGTCTTTTTTTGACTGGCTTATTTCACTTAGCATCATGTTCTCCCTGTCCAACATTACTGTCACAAAGGGTAAAATTTTTCTTCTTTTTTAATGGCTGAGTAGTATTCCATTGTGTGAATGTCCCATAGTTGTTTTACCCACTCATCTACTGATGGACCTTTGGCTGCTTCCATATCTTGGCTATTGTAAATAGTTCCACAGTGAACATAGGGTTGCTTATGTTGTTTTGAATTAGTGTTTTGGGTTTTTTGGATATATTCCCAGATGTGGGATCACTGATTCAGAAGGCAAATTCATTTTAAATTTTTTGAGGTTTCTCTGTGCTGCTTTCCACACTGGGTGCACCAATCTGCATTCTCACCAAGAGTGTACAAGGGTTCCCCCTTTCCTCACGTCCTTGCCAGCACTTGTTTATTTACTGATGATAGGCATTCTGAGAAATTCCTTTTGAGTGACAATTGAGAGCCAATTGAACAGCTTGTACACAAAAGAGAAGAGAGAGATATCATCTAGGGAAGGATAGGGAACATTGAGAGCCCTCTGGAAAGTGAAGGAACTGTACTGGATATGGTTGGTGAGTGCTACTGGATGTTTCTCCTGCACTTGGATAGTGGGTGGGACCTCTATGTAGGTTCTCTGGCTGACTTGCATGGCCACTATAGCGTGACCCCTGTAGGAGCTAGATCCAGCAGGGGCAGGTGCAGGAGGGCACTACAGGACACCTACAAAGGGTCCCCAACCTGGAGACTGAGCCCCAATGATATGGCAGGACACTGCTGTGTACACCCATTAGGGTGTCTGTGCATGTAGGGTCCCCCACCTGATAAAGAGCTGAATAACAATAAAAAGATAAATATCTCTAACCCTAACATAAATGTATGTATTTAAATAATATCCAATGAGGAATTATCTTCCTTACATATTTTACAGAAGATATTTGCATTTATGTTTACGTATATGATTTGCCTGCACATTGTTATTATGATTTCATTCTAGATTTGTCACTTTAATAGTTTGTTAAAGAATCAACTTTTTTGTTTTTTCTTGAATCAGTATTTTATAGTTGATGGAGTTATGTCCTATTTTTTTGTAGTATCTGTGAAATTATACTGCTATTCTTACGTTAACTTCTTAAAATTTGGGGGTACAGCTAATTTAAGGTTTCTTTCTTACTGCTTCTCTTAAAATGTAATCATTAAAATGACACATTTCTTCATTTCAGTTATATTGTACAACTTTAATGTGCAGTGACTATTACTCAGCCATCTTCCCTATTGTACCTTACAACTCTTTTTGCTTTATTTGTTGAATATTTAATATTGGTTTTAAATTTTGAAATACATGTTCTTTAATGTATTTTTAATGCCAATTATTTAAGGCACATTTAGATGTGATTTACCGAAATTTTTCTAAGCACTACATATGTACTTAAAAAGATGTGGATTTTCAGAAATAGTTACATTTTGCTGCAGATATCCATTCAAACAAGTTCAACGCACTTATTTGAATTGCTTACATTTTCTCAGTCTTTACTTACACATGTTACACATGTACACATATATATTTATGTGTGTGTATACAGTGATAAAGATACATATAGATATATGTCTGATGATCTGGTAAATAATGACATATGCACTTATGTACCTGTGTTCAATCCATAGTCATATATGCATTTTATGTTGCTCCATTAAATACTCATACAAATGTTTTGATATTTCTCACAGGATTTTTTTGACAGATTGGATATCCTTTTTTTTTTTTTAAAGAAAGAGATAAACAAGAATTTCTGAAGGATTTTATTTGTTTATTTACTTACTTCATTATTTACTTATTATTTATTGTACTATGTAATTGAGGCATTGGTGTTATGATTGACTAATGAGGAAAACTGTGGACAAGCTGTTTTGGTGTTAAAAGAGTACAGATTTAGATATCAATTCAGGATAGATTTGGACATTTTAAATATGAGATATAAACTAGAAATCCAAGTGAAAACACCAGTTAGGCAACTGAACATATTTTCATAGAAGCATAAACCTGAGAGTCATTTTTTTGTTTTTCAGAATAAGATTGAGTTGAGAAAGATAAGCCTGTTCTCATCAACCTGTTTAAAATTACAATCTCCATTCCCCAGCAAACCTTATCACCTTCACTTACTTACATTCCCCCTTCAAAACACTAAGTACAGTTTAAAGTACAAATTACTTTTCAATTTTTGTTTAGTAATCTTCCTTACTCCAATAAGAGCTCTAAGAGATGTTTATTGTTTTTTTCTTTGACTATTTTAAATAAGTGTCAAGAATAATGCTGGGCACTATATTAACGTGTCCAACAAACTCTTGTTCACTGAGTAAGTAAATGTGTTATTTCCCTGTTTTTAACCTCTTATAGTTACTCTCAGTTCGCTTTGTTTAAACTATATATATTTTTAAAAAGGCATCCCCTTTTCTTTTTAACTTAAAATTGTTTTTTATTTCTCACTCTAAGTTATCATTGTTGATTTGTGAAAGAGAGAAAGACAGAGAGAGAGGGACAAGGGTGGAGGGGGATGTAAGAGCCTTTTCAAAATTATAGTTATTCTGTATAATTTAGCATTACTCTGTTACTCTAATTTTTCATGCTGCTCTATTCTATTGAGCCTTTGCTTTCTATTTTATTAATTGATGGCTCTGTCTTATTATTAATATGTTTTCATTTCTTAAAAATGTTTTGATTTGCATTATATTAGCATTTTTCAATTTTGTGATATTAAATATTTTCACCAGAAGCTATACATTTACCTCTATATTATTTGTATTATTTTATTGATTTATTTTTAGAGAGAGGGGAAGGGAAAGAGAAATTGTGGGAGAGAAACATCAATGTGTGGTTGATTGCCTCTCACGTACCCTACTAGAGACCTGGCCAGCAATCCAGGCATGTGCCCTGACCCTTTGGTTCGCAGTCTGGCACTCAATCCACTGAGCCACACCAGCCAGGGCACCTACCTCTATATTATTTTTAAACTGAATGTTTTATAAGATATGAAATTAAAAATATTGCTTTCATATCTTTCATTTTAAAGCATTTCATTATTTCTCTGGTTATTTCTCTTTTTCTTTCATGAATAATTTTGATGTTTATTTTTATAGATTTCCAATATAGTTCAGCTTTTATATCCATTTTAAGTTTGAAAACATTACTTCAGAGAACACAACAAGTAGTAATTACATTTATATAGTGTTTTTACTTAAGAAGTCACAGAGACATACATTCTATTCAATCCTTGATGTAATACTATGCAGTAGAAAACACAAATACAATTAATTTATTGTTAAGGAAACTGGGATTCAGGAAATTAGGAAAGTAGAACTAATATGACTAGTACTTGAAACATTGTTGTTATCTTAAATTGGGATTATTTGTTCTTCCCAGTATAAAAGCAATGGTTCAGCTGTAACACTTTTCTCTCATACTTATAGAAAAAAAAAAAAAAAAAAAACAAAGACTGTTGGTTGATTTATCATCTAATGTGCAGCGCTGTAATATATATACATATAAACTGATTCATGCTCACAATCTTAAGTTCAGTTTAAATAAATGCTCCCACCCCGCTGTCTTATGGCCTTTTAATGCTCCTGGTCAAGAGAGGACGAACCCATATTATTAGAATTCCACAATGTATTACATTCATTATGAATTGTAGCTATTAAAATTAACTGAAGCAGGAGAAAAGTTTTTACTCATACAATTCTAATTGTTTCCAACTTTATAGTATTAAGATATTCTAAGTATCTGTTAACAAAATCAAACATTTAAAAAGGATAGATGTTTAAGTTTGTTAAGCAGAAAGTCTTAGAGCAAGAATTTATTTTCAAGTACATTGAAGCTCATTCCTGCATTATTTAAAGCTATTGCCATCATCATTTTGGTTGTCCTCTAAAGTACTGAGCATATTAAAGTCAAATCACCTAAAGTAGAATAGTTTTTATTTTGTTGGGAAGTTTTTGTTTTATGGGTACCATGGGATTTTAGCAAGAAGATAAGTATGCTGCAGTAAAAGGCACATTGATTTTTAGGTTCATAGTTCATGGCCATTCATTTGTACACATGTGGTCTGAGGTTTCTACTAGTAAAAAGATATTTTTAAAGATTTTATGTATTAATTTTTAGATAAAGGGAAGGGAATGAGAAAGAGAGGAAGAGAAACATCAGTGGGTGCTTGCTTCTTGCACACCTGCCACTGGGGACCTACAACCCAAGCATGTGCCCTGACTGGGAATCGAACTGGTGACCCTTTGGTGTGCAGGCAGACACTTGATCCACTGAGCCATACCAGTCAGAGCTGCTAGTAAAAATATCTTAATACAATGTTCTTCTTGCTATTTTAGTAATTTAATACAAATTTCCCTTTCTTTTTACTTTTCATATTTATCTTTTAAAATTAAACAATCTCAATTTTTGAGTTGTATTTTGTCTTTTTCTCTTTTAATAAGCATTTTTAAATATTCTATAAAAGTAAGAAATAATTGAATTGCTTTTTTAGGGTAAACCTCAAGTGAGATACCAGCTAGACTCCTTTTACTATTAAACTACATTCTTGATCTCACACAATACACTAATAAATGGTTGTCGGGTATTTTGTGGTTGCACTTAGTGCCTTTTTTTTGTTTCCATTTGCCTTGTCACTGTACGCAATGTAATACAACAAAGAAAATTTTGTCAGCACATAAAGAGACTGCATTTTCCTCAAGGAATCTTCACTTTATAATTCCGTTTCCCTATTTATTAGTGAAGTTGATCAATTTTTTCCCTCATAGTAAAAATCAATAAAACAGTATGTTGTTAACTACGTCTTCAGAAGAATGATGCTATGTAAATTCAAATAAGTGATATTATTATTATTTTCTATTGCTTGCCCATTTTTATAAAAGTAATCCACATCTTTTCTCTCCATGATTTGCTCTCCACAATTTCTCCTGCTATTCCTCCAACTAATAGCGATAGTTGACACAACATTCTAATGTGTTGGGGTCTATATTACATAGCATCCTTGAGGAGAAACTTTTTGCATTCACTGTTTTCTAAACAATTCCTCTCATGTAATCTGCTTCATATTATAATGCCCTACACATATTTTCTGTATTTGTACAAGTTAATCTAATTTATTTCAGTCTGTCCACTTCCAATGACATAGCATTTACAGCAATTTTAAATGATTAGCAAATAAATCAATTTGTATAGAAAGTATAATATCACCAGTGTCACCAAGTCCTCTATTGGTCTTAGATTATTAGAAATTCATCAAGAGAATTTTAAAAAGAAATTTTATTGTTGTTCATTTACAGTTGTCCCCATTTCCCCCCATTGCTCTCCCCTGCCCTGCCCGCCCACCTCCCACAATTAATCCTCCCCACCATTGTCCTTGTCCATGGGCCCTTAATACGTGTTCCTTGTTTTGTTACAGCAACTAATGACTCTGTAAATTGACTATCACTGACAAATTTAACCTTGATAAAAGTTATTTTTAACATCAAAATATCATAGAGAAGAATTTGAGCATATATGTATTATTATAGCAACATCACAGTGGCATGGGTAAGATTGCTCCCAAAGTTAGACTTCAGTGTTGAAACTGATGACAGTTAGCCTTTGGGCCTCAAAGAAAGATTTATATTTATTCACACAGGTGTGAAGTCCTGTGACTGGGGCAGAGGATTCACTCCCTGGGAGAAGTCAAGAAAGAGCAATCACAGTTTACAATCTTTTATGAAGAAAAAGTACCGTTGGCAGGAGATTTAAAAGAAGCTCCCACCAGTGCCAAACTTAAAAGAGAGAGCACTGAACACAGATTTGTGTGTGTGCCTGAGCCTGCATAGGTGTAGGGGGGCTTTATCGGAGTGCCGGAGAGAGTACCGGTGAGGACATAGCAAAGAAATGATGCTTCAAGGTTGCTGGCACTAAATCAATAACTCAGTAGAGATGAGAAAATTTTTCTTTGGTTTCCACATGTAATTTTAATAATAATAAGATTACTAATTTAATAATAATAATAGTGATACTATTTAGATTTAATAAAGAGAATGTGAACACTCTTTGTGCACCACTCAGATTGTGAAGCAGAGTCATACCAATCTCTTACAAATATTTTGTGTACCCTTCTCTTCTCACTACTAAGTCTTAATCACTGCACTAAATTCTATGGTGAATATTTAAAGTTTATTATATTTTCAATATATGTTATAAATATATTTATAAAAATATTGACAATCACTGACAAATTTAACCTTGATAAAAGTTATTTTTATAATAACTTTTTATATTATATAATTTTTATATTATAAATTTAAATATATATTATTTATATTTATATATTTATATTATATAATATATAAATCTATATTATATAATATATAAATATGTATTATATTTATATATTTATAAATATATAAATATATATTTATATTATATAATTTTTATATTATAAATATAAATATAGAATGTTGCACATTAGAATTTCACATGATGTTGTAATATTGTATAAATACTTGCTCCTTTTCTTTACCATTTTTTTGAGTTTTAATTATAGTGGTACATACCACTGTAGTTTATTTATGTCCTTTGCTATATCTTATTCCATTACATGAATACACCATGATGTATTCACCCATCAAAAACTTGAACAACATTGTGGTTGTTCATAGTTCTGAGTTATTCCTAACATCCATGATATGAGACACATATGCAAGAGTTTCTCTATTGTATATTCCTAGGTGTGGAATTACCTAGTGTAGTGTATGTATGTATTTGCCTTTATGCCAAAATATTATCTCAAGTGTTTTTATGAGTTTATTCATGCACCACCACTACCTCCACAACTACCATTATCACCACCACAATCACCACACAAATAATATATGAAGGTTGAAGTTTCACAATGTCAAATAACTACATTTGTATTTTAAAGTCTAAATTCATATACTCCTTGGCTGTCATGGGAGTTGATGGGGATAAGGGGAAACAATAATATGAGAAAGATCATTTCTTTTTCTCTCTTCATTTACTTATTATTTTCTGGAGGACAAGTTCTGGTTTGGGTGGTATTCCTAGTAATTACCCAGAAAAGAAAAAAAAAATATTAGAAAAAGTCTCATTGATGACAAAATAAAAGAACAAAATTAATTATTCAGAAGCAAATAAGCCACTAAATTGATGTACAAGGGAAGCAGTATACATAGAAAACAGTGAACAAATATGATAAATGTAGATGGTTAATATGCAAAAATTGATTACAAGTCAGAAAATTCATGTTAGAACTACACATGTAAAAGTATTCACTGAATTAAACATTGTAATATATTCTTACTTTCCATGAAAAAGAATGAAATCCTATCATTTGTGACAACATCATTGGGCCTAGAGGGTATTATGTTTGGTCAAGTAAGTCAGTTAGAGAAAGACAAATCTATGATCTCACTTACATATGGAATCTAAATAAGAAAATAGATGACAGCAACAACAACAAAACAGAATTGAAACAGGCTCAGATACAGAGAACAGGCTGATGATTGCAAGAGAGAGAATGGAAATATGAGGGGCTGGGTGAAAAAGGTGAAGGGATTAAGAAGTAGCAATTGGTGGTTAAAAATCAACCCTGGGATATGAGGTACAGCTTTAGGCACTATGGTCAATAATATTGTAATAACTACGTATGATGGCAGGTGAGCACTGGTAATATCAGGGAAACACTCTGTAAAGTATATAATTGTATAACCACTATATTGTACACTTGAAACTAATACAAAATAATAGTGAATGCAAATTGTAATTGAAAGTGATTTTTTAAAAAACTCCTACCCAAAACACAGAGTGATTAGAAAATCTTTACATAAGATGTAAATATGTCTTCATATGAAGAACAATTCAAAATAAAATAGACTTAATAACTAGCACAAAAAGGTGAAGTTATCTTAATATTTACCAATATTAAATATGGTTGAATATATCAAACTATATGGGAATAAAAGTATCAAAGGAAATAAGCTAAATGAATTGATAAATATATTTGTACTTCATTTGATTATATGTTAAGTTTTTCTAAGTAAGTCTTTGAGTCTGATGCTTGTTATTGTTTGGAATTTTCTGTTAACCATTTAAAAATATTGCCAATACTATTTCATTGGGAGTTCTTGCTAAGGAAGTTACAAATCTAAAAATATGGGCAAGCTGTAGAAATTAGATTAATTTATACAAATACAGGTTAACACATCTAGGACATTATAATATGAAGCAGATTACATGAGAGGAATTGTTTGGAAAACAGTGATGCCAAAATTTCTCCCTCAAGGATTATATGTAATATATCCAAACACATTAGAACATTGCGCCAACTATGGCCATTAGTTGGAAAAATTATGGAAGGAATATTATGGAGAGCAATGATACAGATGGAAGCTTTTATAAAATGTGCAAGTAATGGCTAATAATAGTAATAATAATATGGCCTGTTTGGATTTACATAATGTCATTCTTTTGAAAACATAATATAACAATATAGCTATCCATACTGGTTTATTTGTCTTTATTATAAAATATTGGTGAACTTCATTAATCAATAGGGAAACTGAATCATAAATTGTAAATTCAAATATAGTCTCTTCATGTGCTGACAAAATTCTCTTTACAATATTATATTCCTTATAGCAACAAGACAAATAGAAACAGAAAGGGCATTAATAGCAACCACTAAATTACGTGATCTCATTTATATGTGAAAGAACAAAATAAACAAAATCAAAATATACAAGAGGGACACATAAAAAATTATCTTCTAGAGAGCAAATCCCTTGTAGTACAGGCTTACCCCACTAGGTAACTGTTCTAGGAACCCCTTTGCATCAGTGTATAAGCTGGTGTTGTAGTGAGAGATTGCATGCAGCTTCAGTGAATTTTTTTTGAAGACTCTTCCAATGTGTTTGCCCATTTCTCAATGGGTGATTTACGAGCACACCTGCCCCGCTGTGCTGAGTGTTCAGCAGCTTTTGACCAAAAATGGCCTGACCCCCATGTGCCACCCTCCCTATTGGCCCATCTCACCCCTTGCAACTGTTTTTTGTTTCCCTGGATGAAAAAAGTCCTCAAAGGGAAATGTGCAGGTGTGGATGTGGTGAAATAAAAAAATGGCAGAAGCACTAAAATGATCAAAGTTGACAAATTCAAAAACCGTTCTTAGCAGTGGAAGAAACATCTCAATAGGTGTATTGCATCAAATGGAGAATATTTTGAAGTTGACTGAAGTTTAAATATGTAAGAATAAATATAGAAATTTTAATAAATGAATTCCTATCTTTTGGGTCCCCCCTCATACTCAGAAACAGAGAAGAGATGGATGATTACAAGAGGGAAAGGAAGTGGGGGGGACTGAGTGAAAAAGGTGAACGGATTAAGAAGTACAAATTAGTAGTTATAAAATCATCATGAGGATGTGAAATATAAATGGGTAACCATTTATTAGTATGCTTTGTAAAACCAACAATGTAGTTCAATAATAAAAGCAAGTCTAACTTGTTTCTTACTTGAGGTTTAAAAATTGTGAATTGACCCTTTCTTGCTTCCATAAAATATTTAAAAATGTTTATTAGAACAAAAAAAAAACCCACATAATATAATCAGATGTTGAGATGGCTTAAGCTTTAAAAATGAACATATTCCCTGGCTGGGCAGCTCAGTTCATTGGAGTGTCATCCTAATACAGTACACCAAGGTTGCAGGTTCAATTCCTGGTTAAGACACAAACAAGAATCAACCAATGAAGGCATAAGTAAGTGGAACAACAAATCCATCTCTCTCTCTCTCTCTCTCTCTCTCTCTCTCTCTCCTTTCATCTCCCTTCATCTCTCCCTAAAAATCAATCAATAAAACAGTAAAAATACACAGAGTGAAAAGAGAAACTTTTTCATTAAACCACTAAAGTAGCAAGAGCTCTGTCATGAAGAGATCTTTACTAGTAGAAACCTAAAACTTTATGTACAGAGATGTGAGTGTGCATGAACCCAGAAACTAATTCACAAATAGTGGGCAGGAAGAGTTTATG
>PVKM010002931.1:0-60954 GCA_004027735.1 Carollia perspicillata
CATAGAAGATGACAGCTGGAAAGGGAGTTTAGAGATCATTTTACAGGAAATTAAAGTGCTAAAAGGTAAAGGGATTTACTGAAACACTAACTCTACTTCTCCCCCACATGCTGGTAATGGGGGCTACAAAGACAGCAGCACTGAGAAGGTAGACGGTCAAAGAGAGACACAGAAAGAGGGGTGAGGAGAGAGAGAGAGAGATTGAGAGATTCTGAAGTTCCTAAGTCCTTAATTAAGAAAAACTAAGTGCCTGACATTATTCTGTAGAGTTCTAAGAGTTTAAAGTTGGACTACCGATCATTGGTATTTCCTGTTAAAGAACGTGTTGATTTTGGAGGGCTGGAATTGCCTGTTTGAAATAGTAAGTCTGTGTTCACTTTGCTTAGTATTATTTCTGTGGTTTAAGCAATAAGTGTATATCTTACGTTTTGATGAACTTTTCTATCAGTTGAGATCGTACCACACAATGGCTCCCAAAAACCCTGCAGTTATATGCATATGGCAATAAAGAGACCTTAAAGAGTTCACTCTGTGTTTAAATGAGGTACATTTTACACAAGTAAAGAAATGTCATTTGGTCTCCAAGTAATATAAATTACATATTCCCAAAGGTAAATGTAGACTCATTAAGAATATATTTCCCCAGTTTCAGACATATATTATCACTGAGCTGCTTAAACAGTTTAAACCATCTATATTGATCCATATTGATTTAATTGTAGCTAAGATGAACCTGTACATGGGCTAAATTTCCATTAGACTAAATAAATGCCAGGAGGAAACAGTGTATGTATTCTGAATTATTAGGAAAGCTGGTGATCCAGCGTCATTGCATTGCTCTAATCCTAAATTAATAACTTGGGCATATTTTGAGATACTGTTAGAATTTGTAGGTGTTGCCAACTTCATTACATCAATTATGAGAGGTACAGTTTGCTATAAACTCAGTGCACCAATTTATTGCAGTTGGAGTTACTGGAGTGGAGACAGCTAAATTAAATCATCTGTGTGAAATGCTTTGAAGTCCTTAACTACAAGGGCCTGTGGACCATTTAGGCTTGAATAATGTACAGGATCACAACACCCCAAGTTTTTGTTTCTGAGAGCTAGGTATTAATCTTGAAAAATGATTTAGCTTAAAATTATTACTTGAAAATATTCTGTGTTGGATGTAAGAAAGAGAGATAAATCATGAGGAAAAACATTCCATCAATGTTTGCTGAAAATGCATGATTTTTCTTCCAAAAATATACTGGAGACATATTTAATAATACCCAAGTTCCATTTCTAATTGACTAGAATGCTTAACCTAAGTTTAAGGAACTAGGAAATAAAATAAATTGTAAACTTAAAAATGCCATTTGTCAGTATTTTTAATCCATTACTGGAGCCAGTGACAGGAAATAAATTCAGCCTGTTCTGCTTGAGATGCATCCCCGCTGCCATTAACAGATCTTCCCCGTTTTCCTGCACACTCAATAAAACTGTGTTGAATGACTGACTCAGATGACTTCGGCGGCAAAACTTGGAGTTAAAGCTGCAATATTGTAACGGAAACCCCCAACAGTAGTATCAGATGAAGCTGAGAATAAATGTAGTATATCAGGCATCATAAAAGGGTAAATGTGGGGTACATTTATGCTCTTCTCTATCTACTATGAGGTTCATACATAAGATTCACACTCATTATTTCTGTCATCTTAATGAGATCAGTGTGGGAACATTTCTCTTCTCTCCCTCTTGACTGTCAGAAATGGGGCACTCCATTATGTCTCCTTCCTCTCTGTACTTTGAAGGGACTTGTAATATTTTCTTGGAAGGCCAGAAATGTGAACTGTTTACAGCAGACGGCCCCAGGGTATGGCATGAATAGGCTAACGGACTTTACCTGGAGACCACAGCATTGGTATCTCTTGCTCTCGCTTGCTTTCTCTCATGTGTGCACTTTCATTTACCTTTTTTTCCCAGATTTTCTCATCTGCTCTCTTTCCCAAGGGTTCTTTTTTTTAAAGAAGGGAAAAGATGTTTTCTGCATGTGTGGAAAAATATGGTACCTGACTGTTACCTCTAAACATTCTCCTCTTTCTCGTGGATCTGTTGCCCTAATGGATTTTGCAGTCTTCCTAAACCAAACCTGAACACAGGTGGTTCGTGTGTCCAAGCCAGACACATGTCTGGCCTTGAACTGAAAGAGGTAAAATGGGCAAGGGACCAACTTCTAATAAATCGGATCCTCAAATTTTCAGACCTGTAGTCACTGTTTATAATTAAAGTTGTTAGGAGAGATATTTTTTGTCACGTTTTAAATCACAGATTCCTTTTGTCATTAAGGACAAGACAACAGGAACTTGCAGAAATATTATTTAAGCCATCGAGGCTATTATTAATTTACATCATACCCACACTGTTTTTGGTAATGCTTTCCTTTAGAGGAACTCATGTGTTAGAGGCTTCCCTTTAACGTGATTGAAGAATTTTAAAGTAGGCATTTTTAATATTCGCTGCCCTCTTAATTATAACTTGTTTAATGCACCACTGTTAGCACAGGGATTATAAGTTAATAAAAGTGTCATAGTATTAGTGAATAAAACACTATATAATTTTCCCCAGGTAATGATTAACAGCATAAGGCTATTTAACAATACTCTTAGTGTACAGTTCCTAAATGTATTTGAGTCTCATCTTTTAGAATGTAATTTGGTACTGGAATTGAGTAATAAAATATTTGAGGGTTTAGTAAGCTAGTTCATGTAAACTTCTTAGACTCATGAATTTTTCAGATCATTTGTGTGACATTGCTATGCAAAATATCATTCTTTTAAAAAATGAATCTGAAAGTTTTAAATGTTAGCTTACTTAGCATTTGCCAGAGTAACCTTATTGAAATTTGTAAAGAGCTTATTTATCTCATCACAGTATTTGTTAAAACAGTTGAAAATAAAATTAATAAGCCATTAGGTCATAATTATGTAATGGTTTTCTCACATAGATAAATGAATTTCTTTCTCTCTCCCTCTTTTTGAATAATGTCTTTTTGGCTTTGTTCCATGGCTACAGCAGGCTGTTAGTATGTATCTTTATACCATCAGAATGAATGAGCTATATCTGTATAAATTATTGATTCACTTGAGCCTACCTCTGTAATTCAGAGCTGAAAACTCTGGCAGCTTATCTAATAGAATGATAGAACTAGGAGACTGGAGTTACCTACCACAGCAACGATTGCCAGTTGGGGGGTCAAATGCCCTTTTACCTTTATACCTGAACACCTGCAAATTGAGCTGTATCCCATTCAGAATTTTAAGAACAGGTCCATTGTCACAGGAAGTAGAGTTTGTTTCTTGGAGAAAATTATGCCAGTTCTAGTTCTGAATGAAAGACAAGGCTTTTATTACTCAAGGGATATTAGGGCTGACTGCTTTTTTGAGAAAACAAATTTGCTGTAACTTTATCTGTAATTTAGTCCTGAATGGGTGCAAATAGACTGCACATTGTATGGTGCAGAAAGAAGAAAATAGGGGTTTGTTAAAGCCATACAAGGGCTATGTAACCATTATATTTCCGAGGGAAGTCTTATCGGAGTTGCAGGTTATAAGGGGAATAGTTTGGTTACAGCCTTAGCATCGAACACCTGTTTTGAATTTAGTTTAGAATGACATTGGAATAGAAAGTTTGTATAAAGTTGTGGATGATGAAATAGCCATCTCCCGAAACTTACCATATAGCTTGTCTTTGACTCCGAGATGGGCCCTATCTAAGCAACTTCAGAAATTATTCTAATCACCCACTCCCTGTGAGGTTGAATGTTAGCCTCAGAGCTGGTTGGGGTATGTTGACTTGTTTCCTTTGTATAAGAAGATTAGATTCATAGGATTATGTGCCCTTTCTAATTAAAAAAATAATAATCCTATACAATACTCTTTGCCTAAGAGTCTGAGTCAAGCTTGGCCAAGGCTGAGAGAAAGATGAATGTTTTGACTATGGGACAAGAGAAAGCATACCTTAGCTGATGAGCCTGCAGGTCACACAGTGTGGGGACTAATGGATTGTATGTTTGGAGAAACTCATCCCTCAAGTTGGTCACCCACTGCTTAGTCAGCAAGCTCGGTAGTTGTCATAGAAACACTTGTTTTTACAGTGTTATAGTTGGTCGCTGACATAGAACCAGACTAGGTAATCAAACATCTTAGCCATATGCTTGTTCTGAGCTCCAGCATAGTCAATTAGCACATTTTCTATTAAAAATTTAGTTGTAATAGGTCTTCATTAGCTAGCAGTTGCCATAATTGAATAGTTACTCAATTATGTTCATCCCCCACCTCATTTTCACTTCTTTTCAGAGTCCAAGTAGGAATATGTCCAAGAACACTCATGAGCCCCACCTCAAACAGGCTGTTCGAAGTTAACTCAGGGTTTGATACTTACACTTTTCTTGCTGTGCTTTGGCATGGATAACTAGGACCTTGGACTTGCCCTTTTTCTGTTTATTTCGGGATTTCTAGTGTTTCTTCACTGAATCTGGAGAGGAAAGAAGTGTTAAATGGTAAAATCCCATGGTCGCTAATGTCTCTAGGAGGTGACCACCTTTATTTTCACTGTTCTCCAGTCTCCCCACCAGATACCCATCTGGGCATATCATTTTGGGGGGATTATTCCCCGTTATGTGCATTATGATCCCTGCTATAATTCCTGCTACTGTCATTGAAATTCATGTATGCCCTGTATCCTCTGATGATGAAATCTGTTATCCAGGAATAGGAATGGGGCCACCCTTAGATAACATGCTCACATTTTATCACTCGCCTTGTGGACAAAGTATTTCTGATTTTCCTTGCCAGTCCAGTCCTGTGTACAAGCAGGTGTAAAAAGGCTCTAGTTGGGATATCAGAGAGCAGGTAGAGCATTAAAATGGACCCAGTCACTTGCACAGATGCTCTTCTTGGTTGATAAGAATTGTACCTCTTCCTTCTATGAAACAATCTGGAAGAGAATTGGTCATAAAGGTTTTCTGAGCTTGGCAGCCTCATTAGATTTTTCTCTGAGTAACACAAAATAAGCAAAAGCAGATAGTCACATACAAAATGTAACAAGCCACACTTAGCTCAAAAAACACAGGGTTTAAATTTCACTGCATCATGAAGTATGATAGCTGCGAATTTCCAGCCACCATGTGGCCTGTCGGAAGGAAAGATACAATCAAAGTTGTATGAACGTTCCTGCTCCTCTCCGTTCTCTGGAACACGAACATGGTACAGTCCTTTTCTCATGCTTCTCTCCTTGCTGACCAGGTCTTTGCAACTTGGGTCTGTAGGCCGGATTCAGTGTAAGAATATAAATTGTTTCGTGGATGACAGATTACGCATCTGGTTTCTTCTCTCCCCAACCCCCATGTTCACCTTTATAGTGATTTTTTTCCCAAAAGTAATGTGGTTTAAAAATCATTTTAAGTTGCCCAACATAAATGATAAAATCAAATATTGGATTCACAAACAATAGCCTTTATTGGTTTGTGACAAGTGATCCATCTTTTTACATTACTGCAGCTTTCTGAACCAGATTATTTTTCATAATTGATAATTTGTGAGTCATATATTTGTTATCTGTTCTTTTATGGCTTTGAAAATAGTGAATGATGCCAAAGATCACTGTGCTTTTATAAAGAAAATTATTTTAGTGCAGTTTATTGGCTGGCATTTTCTGGAAGTGTGTTACCAGTAAGGTTTGCAGAGCGTGTAACAAAGATAAAAGTAACATGCCTTGCTAGCAAGAGACCTGACGGGTTCAGAATTCATAGTGATAATGTGAATTTAGCTTTAGAATTCATTCATGTTTAGCATGAGAACAATGAAAATACACAAGTAAGAAGAAAAATGTCAAATACAGCTTTGCAAGCTAAGAAAAAAATAGTTGTTATGGGCAATTTTCCCAATACATAATTCACATTAAAACAACATATGAACACAGTAGGCTCCTTGCCATGAACATTATGGTTGTGCCACGGAATAATGACACTGTTTCTTGTGACCAGTCACTGTAGGTGATTTTGATAGATATGGCCTTAGGATACGTCTCTACCAATCATGATACAGTTTTTATTATTCAGTTGTATATTTTCTTTCTAAAACCTTCTTAAATGCAAATATGAAAAGTCTTACCCTTTATTATGGTTTATAATTATGTTATGGCAGAATTAGGACTACACATGAATTTATTTGCCCTGGTAAATAATAATAAGGCCTTTACAATCTGTTTTACCTAAGAGAGCAATATTTTAAACATTTTAACACTTAAATAATAATTCTCTCACACATCCTGAACATTTTTGCTAATTCTCTTCACAGTTATACTGACTGACAAAGTATAAATCAGTTGGCAAGTAACAACACAATTTACTGAGAACTATATAAGAGGGAAAATATTGTTAGATGAATTGAATATTAATTTCACAGAAAATCTGTTTTGAATTTGCTTTTAGAAATTATATGGTTCATCCTCAATCTTTATTAAAATTTTTCCTTAGCAATTTAATTATAGAAAACTGTTTCTAATAAAAACGATCATCTACTTAATTAAAATAAAATTGAAAGCATTTAATCATTACATGATTATATTATCATTACGTATAATTCAACACCATATATAAAACATTTGCTCTTCATGAGACTGTAAGAATTGGGGAAAAAACACCTGTCGGTTGGTGCCTTCACCACTTCCACGTATAAAGTTACAGATTCTATGACACTCATTTATTACATCACCTGATTGCTTAAAATGCATACTTAAGTTGGGAAAAAGTACTGAACCATATACAGTTGGCTCTAAATCAGAATAAACTATCCTCTGGATTATTAGTACAATGTCCTTTTGTTGATGATTTTGTTATATTTGAGCTCTTTAATTCAATTTCAGTTAAGATTATAATGCCTAAATATTTTAAACATACATCATAAATAAATTTTTACTATTCACAACCAAACTCCAATTATGAAGAATACTAGTCTTTCCTTATTCAACCTGCACATGTTCTAAATTGTGTTTAAAATTAAGGATGTGTGAAACATCTTCATCAGATGGGCAAGCAGAATGTTTGAAGTATAAAAATAGCAGTGTTAGAGAGCGATTAACTTTCCTTTCTGCATATCTCAGAATACGTTGACAGTGTTCCTTAGCATCTCTAACAGTACGAGAAAGATTTTGCTTTACCTTTTCAGATGTTGCATCGGCCTTATGTATGGCATGTGCAGTAATGGCAGGATATGTTTATTTGTACATATGGTGTGACAGACTGTTGATGTGTTTTAGCCATAATATATTATTCAGTTTTGAAATCTACTCTCTTTAGAGTTGGAATTTCTTTACAATTGAAGGAAAAATGCATTTCTAATGATCTGCCTTATCAATGTAAAGATCTGCATTCTTAAAATCACTCTCTGTACTTTAGAGTATGTGGGCTTTTATATAAATTTCTGAGAACTCAGTACAAATTTTATGTTTTGGGACAAGTAAAAATCATATTCATT
This sequence comes from Carollia perspicillata, assembly GCA_004027735.1. Taxonomy (NCBI): domain Eukaryota; kingdom Metazoa; phylum Chordata; class Mammalia; order Chiroptera; family Phyllostomidae; genus Carollia; species Carollia perspicillata. Next base: position 7,521 of record PVKM010002931.1, read on the forward strand.
TATTGTAAGATGAACTGTTATCTGAGCTTCATAACTAAACTATTTAATATTTTCTTAAAGAAGGAATATAGGTTAAAATATATATAATCTGTAATTACTCTAAAAATGAAAATAGTTATTGAACAAATGAATTTTATAAGTTATACAGAGACAGGAAATATATAGTAGAAACAGTCCCCTCCCCTATCACTGCCTCCTGATGAGAGATTTATTCAGATCGTGGTAACGAATTCCAAATTTTATGATAGATCACTGTACCAAAAACAATCAAAATCATCAATATAGATTCCATGTAAAACCTATATATGGAATCAGTCTACATTCAAAGTTATTAGACTTTATTATTTAAAGAGAACATTTTCCCCATCAGAAGAGCAATATATATTTTTCAGGAGATAAAGAAACGTGCAAAAGGAAAAAAAGTGAGAAATAATAGAAAACTAAAACTGGATTGTAGTTTTAAAACGAAAACTGTCAATACACATCCTAATGTTGATTATCAAATCTTCCATGCTCACGGGCTTATCTGCTTGTCAGCAAATAACTTTCATGCTTTGATAAAAATTGTTTACCTCTTTCTCTCCTCCACCCCAATAGCCTTGCATTGAGTATGTCATTCCACAGTTTGGCCTGTAGGTAGCAATCTTGCACCATAAAAAGCTCTCCATTTGCTCGTTTATTTAGGCTAGAAAAGCTTACACCATTACAGATCTGTTAAATGTGAGCAATGTTATTTGCATAAATTCCAGACTTTGATGATGGTCTGTGGCCTACAGATTATGTATGCGGTTATTTGGCCTCAAAGTTCACGGTTTTGCTCAGAGGTGACTTTACTTTGCATTGTGACCCCATGTAGGTGGGAGACAGCCGAATGCTTGGGTGCATAACCTGGAATCTTGATAATAATAAGGCCTCTTGTCTGAAACATAATGTCTTGTCTCTCATACGACCCTTTATATAAGAGAGAAATCCACAAGTCTTCTAAAATAGAGAGTAATATTTTAGTACTTATGTAGCAAAGATTATGAAAAAGTGCTTCTGAAGTCAGGGACTCTCACATGCAATGAGGCAATTGCTGTTAGCATTTCAGAACCTTTACTAGTTTAGACCTGTTTAATTGTATTTCTTTGCTGTTGTTGTTGTTTAATTGTATTTCTATGAAGAACAGTTAAAGGCCAAAGGAACCAACATCATTCGTTGTAATTTACTATTTTAAAAAAAAGTACCACAAAGTTCCATTGTATGCACACACACACACACACACACACACACACACACACAGCAAAGAGGATCGTTTTCTTTCTTCTCAGCTGTTTTTTTGGAGTAACTGGTAAGTGTATTAATCCAAACAGTTGCCAAGCAGGTACCAAAATGTTCCTTTATTTCTAATTAACAGGTTTAAAATAGCATGTGATGTTTTGAACTTGAAATATTGAAAATATCAAAAGTATAACTTTTCTTTTAGAAAGATAAATTCTCTTTTGTCAGCAGAGCTATTTGTCCAATTCTGATCTCTCGTTTGTCCCTTCCTCCCTCACAACAGCTGAGTGCCCACTGGGTGCCCAGGTTCCGTTCTGGATTGGGATTCAAATTACTTAGGACCTGCCTGTGAACATATTCATATTCTTATTAAAGCCACATCTTACAGAGGAGGGAAATGGATTTTAATTACACTGAAATTTCATCAATGTATTTTACTCTCAGGTTAATATTTCATACCTATGAATGTCTGATTCTATGTTAATTTTGTGGAGTTCAAAAAATCACAAATCTTCATCCCTATGTTTGTTTGTTTGTTAGCAAGGAACTTACTGCATTTTAGAGAATAGAGCTTGGTCTATTTCAGGGGGCCTTTGAACAAATTGTCTCTGAATGATTGCATTTCTTAATGTGGAATATTATACTTAAATGAGAGAGAAACTAACCTTTGATTGTCACTGCAGTGTCAACATATTTTGAACGGTCAGTAATTTGAGTTTCAGCTGTTGACCAAATTGGCAGTGTGATGCATCTTATTTTGCAGAAATTGCCCCATAGTCCCAGAAATTGTATGTCGTCAGTTACCACCTTTGTTGACAAAACTTCAACTACTTACTTTTCTAAAGTTTGAAACTAATCCAGTCATAAGAAACTTATGGCTGTGATTGCATTTTGGACCTGTCATGCCCGCTTTTTATAATACTTGGAAAGGTTACAGAGTGCAGTTTCAGGAACAAGAAGAGCTTATTGTCTGTGAGGAGTCTCCTTTGATTCCATGGATCAGTGGTTATTAGAGCTGCAGCTGGTTCACAACAAATATTCACATCTTAAGTGGTTAGATAGAGAAGTCATTTTCTCACAGGGTAACCCCCAGGGCTGGGGGTGGGGGAGAAGATCAGAAAGAAATAACTTGAGTGACTACGAATTTTCAAACCTACTGCTGAAACTTGGATGAGAAAAATAACTTTAATATGGTAGGGAGGTTTCTTCATAATGTTACACATCCGATTTTGAATCCTTCTCTATTTTTCCAAAGTTTTCTGATTATAAGATTCAATGACATGTTCCTTTATGAAATGTAGTTGATTTACATGTTGGTTTTAATCAGATTTGGGCATACTATGAAAACATTAGTTTTTAGTATTCTCTTTTCAGATCTGAGAAAGTTCTCTCTAAGAGCAGAAAATGTAGATCATCTAATAGTCCCTCTCTCCACCTGCTTACCGCCCCTCCCAGATCAAGGCTTAGGCTAGGACACCAAACAGGCGGAGGACCTGCAGTGTCAAGGGATCAGTTCTTATCTGAGCTAAATGAGGCTGAAGTTGCATATGAAAATAGAAGAGTGGAAAAACAGGTGCTTGAGCAGGTGTGTTGTGATCTTTTGCCATTGCGCTGGGTCTCATTGCTTTAGAGTAATCACGAGGACAACAGAGCTCCCTCTGTTACAGAGAAGTCTGGGGCATCCTCACGTCAGGGCTTGACCTTAAGGGGTGATGAACTTTGCTTGGGGGGATGACATTTCTCTCTCTCTCATTATTTACCCACCCCAATATACATACAAATACACACATTGCTGTCACCTAATAAAGCCAATAAAGATTTTTTGTTTCACTCCCAGAGATCCCTTCCGGTGTGTGGGACAGGGCACAGAGCAAAGAAGCAAAGAAGCCATCTTTGTTCTCTGTCAAACCTCAGAAATCCTGTTCTCAGGGGAATACAATGGATATATCTCAGAATTGAGGAAAACCTCAGGAATTGTGATCTTTTATGTCTTCACTTTCTCAGAAGATGTGAAAATACCTTTAGAACTAGAAATGAAGTATAGAAAAAGACTTAGACCTGTCCCCACATTGGAAAAACAACTTTGTTTCTGTTTTAATAGCTAAAGAATAAGTAGATTCTATTTTTAATAGATGAATAATTATTACATTTATTAATAAGGTCATAATAGCCAGCTCCTTGGCAGAGAGCATGGAACTTTGAATAAGTTCTTAGAACAAAGTGCTTCTCAGCCTTCAATCTGTGTCACCTGGGGGTCTTGTTAGAAACTCGGATTATAAACCTCGGTTGGCCAAGGGTAGAGCTTTTAGGTGATCCTGATGCTTCCGGTTGGGGACCACACTTTAAATAAGACCTCGCTAATGATCTTAGACAAAAAAATGCCAATGATCTGCACACAGTTTTTCAAACTTAGGCATGTTTCAGAATCATCTGGAAGGTTCTTAAAGACATAGAAATCTAGGCTTCTACCCCAAGGTTTGCAATATGGTAGGGAGGAGGTGGAGCTCAAGTATTTGCATTTTCAACAGGTTTACAGGTGATGCTGATGCTAATGTTGCAGGGACTGCACTTTGAGAACCCCTGGTCTACTGCAGTGCACTCCACTGGATGCTCATTAGTGTCACCAAGGGTGTATTCAAAGAACCCACTCACTCACACACACTCTCTCTCATACACACACAACCCAGTATCTGCTCTTCAGTGATTCTGATTTAACTGATACTGGACAGGGATCAGGTATAACGAGTAAAATCTAACTACCATCAGGTCATTCTAATGTGAAGTCAGGATAGAAAACCCACCTGGGTTCCTTCCACGAAAGGGCATATGATACATTGTAAGAGGAAGGACTTAACCAAGAGAGGAAAGGAGGCAAAATTTCAAAAGACTGAAGAAAGAAGCCAGAAATTGCCAAAGGAGGAGGTGAAAGACACAGTAAAGATCCATTTTTTTTACAACAACATAAAGTAAAACTTGTGAATGAACGAGGTTCAGAAAAATGTTCTTACAATGGGTGGCTGGGGAGCTGCTGGGGTTCCACGGACACTGGTGTCCACCACTGCTCCGTCCGTCCATCTCCCCCAGAGCCTCCTGCCCTTTACCCCCAATGGAGAAGCAGCCCCTTGACATGGCCTCCACAGTGTTTTACTTCTCTTGCAGCAGGTAGATGTGTGTAGCTCTAGAAGTGAGTTAATGAAATGAATAAAAATAAAATGTCCACACATTGCTTGAAATACTTAAAAATTTGCCTTATCTCTCCAACTCCTTCTTTTAAAGGTGAAGACCGAAAGCCTTGTCAGTTGCCAAGATCACTCGCTGGCAGTGTTTGTAGGGGAACATCCAAGAAGCAGACTAGGGTGAAATATAGGAAGAGGGTGATCTTTCATAGCCCTTTGTGGTACTTGATGTCCGTTCTGTTTGCAGTAGACTGAGCAGCTGCTTCCAGCTAATCTTTTTTAATATTTAGAAACATAGCAAAAAAATCTTTATTTCTGCAAAAACACAACCTTTCTCTCCACTTAATAAGGTTACCTCATTCAGATTTGCTGGCCCCATGTTGAACATTCCCAGAACCCACAAATTCTTCTCTGGTATTGTGCCCAGTTCAAAGCGATGTCTCACTTGCACTTACGTAACACTTGGTCAAGTTTCATCTTTCAGATCTAGGGTTGAACACTTTGTTCATGCTTTTATTTTCTACATAAACCACTCTAAAATTCATATGAGAAGCAACAATTAGTGGTCCCCAAACCATTGTTAAAAATTTGTTTTATGAGAAATATTGCAAGTAAAATATCAGTAACGGTTCTAACCTTGTATCTTACGGATAGTCCCACCCCACCCTTACCTTGTGTTTTCTAGACCAGAGGCGGCAGTGGCATTGTCTACCCAAGGGTCTACCATTCTGATGTCCTTTCTCTCAGCAGATGTTACAGGTTAATTCTGGCATGCGTGCTTGCATAGAGGCACGTATCATATCTCAACAAAACACTCCATGTTACCACTGCCAGATATTTAGAGTTGGTTTTCAAGATGAACTTGTTTGCTGTTCCTTAATGCTTTGCAAATGTGTCTGTCTCCCCTCCTGTGATTGCACCTATAAAGAATGGAGAAGAGGTTATATGTGGTTTTTTTTTTTGTATCCTTTACAGGATGTGGTAGAAGGTTTTGTATATAACATGTACTCAATGTCAATGCACTTTTGTTGAATTTTATTTTGTAAGCTAGTCTAGCCTGATGGGAAAATGTATTTTATAGAACATTTTTCATGTAGGTTTTATTCTTAATAAGCAATGTCTCAATTACTGGAAAGCAAAATATAGCCGGATAGAAATACTCTGAATCATGGATGATTTCTAGCTATTTTGGATACTAACGATACAGCTAAAATAAAAAAAAAGTGGATTCTCAACTCCAAAGTAAACCCTCTCTTCCTTGAAATACTTTTTATGTTATATAATTTTCTTTAGTAAACCCTTTTATCAGGGCAAAAAATCAATTGCAACTCTCTAAATTTTCACAAAGCCTGACTTAATGGGGTCTACACTAATGGTCTTTTCTGCATTATTTCCATCATGTTTCAGTCATAAAAAGCAGGTTGCTAAAGCCTCTCTATTTATTCAGTTGTGATATTTCGCTATCATTATTATTGAGGATATCATTTATTCATAAGATAGCATCTATAACATTCACTTTAAGGAAGAACACTTTTAAGTAGTTGGATGTATTTTATCCTGATTATATCACAAAGTTTAATAAGAAAAAAGTTTGTGGCCCTATATTCCTTGATGATTTCCCCCAAAACATGTTACTAATTAATAACTTAGCTGAAAATCTACATAAATCAGAAAGATAAAGTAAAGGGAGATGTAGACATGGAGAGAGAAGATCGGTTTTTTTTTAGATGACACAATCCATATGTCAGCATTTAATGAAGAGCTTCTTTGCTTGTGAAGTAAAACATGCCCTTTTTCATAGCCACAACCTATAGACTCTGCATTGACAGGGGTGGCAAATGCCTGTATAGGGGTGTGTGTGTGTGTGTGTGTGTGTGTGTGTGTGTGTGTTGTTTTGATGTGGAAGAAAACATAAAATCAAGTGAAAAGCTTTCTTTTCTAGAATACTAATAGTTTCTCAATAACTTTCCCTAATATCTTTGTGGGGGAGGGTGACCTTAACACCTTCTAGTTTTGCAGCTGTTTTTACACTTTTATTTCCTCTTCTTTCCTCACACAAAAATCTGCTCAAGTCTCTTTAAGGCACTGCAACAACTAAATCAATCCTAAGTGGCAAACCACTTCTAACAGCGTTGCGTATGACTGTGTATTAATTAGCTCCAGCAGATTATCCCCTGGTGTGCAGCAGGGTGTTGGTGGGAACTTCTCAATGCACACAGAGTGCTGCCGATTGCATGTTTATTTTCATGTATTGAGGCAAATTCTCAGTATGTCTTCAAATTATCTCCTTGGGGGTGTTTTTCCTGAGCTAATCCTGACAGAATCTTTCTGTCAGATATGCCCATCATCAAGAACAGGAGAACGGTGCACATGCAGGAACCTCTGTGCTCGGGGCTGTATGCAAATTTAATGCCCAGCTCATTTCTGTTTCTCTTACATGGATGACAGACATTTTAACAATGTGTTCCACATTTCCCTGTGGGAATTCAGTTGGATTCCTATATGTATATGAGTGCATATATACATCCATTTGGAATGTTTCTTTGAATACGGTATTGGGAACATATATGCATACAAATGTGTTTATATATGTACATATAAGCACATTTATTATAAGTAATGTGGGTTTTGAGATGCATGTGTAAGGATGGGAGAGTCAAGCAGCTCTTGATCAGAGATGTGTCTACATCCCAGGGAGACTAATCAGCTGCTGAAAAATGGATAGGGTAGAAGAACTGATAAACAAATCTATTCTGAATGCAATTCCGCAACATTTGGGGTGGGAGTTGAGCCACTATGAGATGGTGAGTAGCAACAGCATAGAAAATCAGCTTTGTTTTTCAGCTATTTTTAATAGAAAAATATCATATCCTAAGAGCTTTTCCAATCTAAATGCCAATCTTTGTGATTGACCATAGATTTGAGACTTAAGTTACTTTTTGCCAATCTATTAAGTGCTTTCTTTGTAATGCCATTATTTTATTTTTAGGTCAAAATTTCCACCCAGGGATGTGTCCTGGAATCCCTATCTTCATCCCCTAATGAACTGGGCTGGCAGTCTAGAGGGTCAAGGGATGGTTCCATCCTTTAAGCCTCGGATGCATGCTAGACAGCCATCTGTATGCTCTTCTGCCTCCTGTAGAACTCCAGTGTCAAAGGTGCTTCCCATATTGAACACCTACTGTGTGCCAATACTTAGATGTTTTATCTGAAGTGGCCAAACCTAACCTAAGGGTGATACCCTCCATTACAACTTCCCATTCCCCAAAAAAATAGAGAGAGAGAAGAGGCACTTCAAATGAACACAAATGCTAATTAAAACAGCTTGTTTAATATTCAAATGCAACTTCAAAACAAGTCTAGTTATGTTTCTGATGGTAACACCACCTTTCTAGAAATTAGGAAGTGTCACTATCTAGATTATATTGCAAATATTAGACTATTTTGCCCTTATAAGAGTACTTGAGTCTTGTGGTAGTGCTCCTATGTAGGAAATGGAAACTGAGTTTGGTAAATTTAAATCATTTGCCCAGTAGCACATGGCTAGTAAGCCCTGGTCAATCCATGTAGTTCTCTCTCCCAACCCAAAATCAGAAATGCAGAGGAAACAAAGGGTTACAGGGAAAGGACAAGAGCCTTAAGAAATCCAGAGCAGCCCCAGAGATGAAAAGCCCCAAGCAAGTGGCCTAAATAGGTCCAATTGCCTTCTTACATTCCCTTCCTTTACATTTTCTTCCCTTACATACCTTTCCTTGGAAGATCCAAGCAAAGCGTTCTCCTTACACTCACCTTCCCAGGAATGAGAAAGGAGAGAAGAGGATGCTATTTGCCATCTCTCTGTTCCTGTCTATCCTAGGCTTCTCAGTTTTGTCCCATTTGCCTATTAATACTGTTTGCATTCTTAAATGAGAAGCAATTCTCATTGTTTCTTCCACTATTAGGCTGGTTTAGATGGTTCCAAGAATCCCCATGAGAGTTGAGGAAAAGGGAATTTTTCTTTGGCTACAGTATTTGAGTTTGAGGCGAGGGTCACTTTAAACCCAACCCAGTTTTAGCATATGGGATTCACTTACTGTGATTCCAGGTTTATTCACAGGACTTGGCTTTGTATCCCCTATGGTGGTCAGATGCAGGCGTCTTTCTAGTGCTTAGCCTAAGGTCATTACTCTAGATCTCTAATTATTACCAGAGGACATAATTAAACACTGATTCTAGGGTATAGGAAGTCCCAGAATTTGATGTGCGAATTAGCTTCTTTCAATTAAGGAGAATGAATATTTATTGAGCATATATTATATGCCTGGCAGTGTGCAAATGTCATCATGTGATCTTTATAATCATCTCTTAAGGAAGGTGCTGTTGCTTTACCATGCATGGAAGAAGAAATCAAAGCTCTGAAAGAGGAATTTGTCTAAGATCATACAGGCAGGAAGTGCTGGAGCCAGGCTTCAAATCCATTGTTTGGGTTTGTGTCTTGGTGCTTCCCGGACACCGACTACCCCTCCCTAGGGGGCCCGCACTAGCCCCTTCTGAGATGGACTGTGGTAGGCGAAACATTTTGTTTGAAGTCTCTTATAATACTTTGAAATAAATATGAATTAGCCATTCTATTCTGGAACATTTTCATCTTTATTCTATATTTTTAAAAACAAACACTACTACCATAAAAAAGTCTCCTATCTTACTAGTCTTATTTCAGTTTACCTTCAGCAAACTGATGGGTAAACCCTAAGAGTTTTTTAATATTCCAGTGTGAAAACTTGACTGCAGGGGAAATATTACATATTGGCTGTATAAACCCTCCTGTTTGGATTAGCAGGCAAAGCAGCAACTGGGAGTAAAGGGATATTTACCCAAAGGCATGGTTACGTTTGATCATAAAATTTCTGGATATTCAGATGTGATGACTTCAACGGGGAGTTGATAGCCAAGTGCTAAGTACTTGATCAAATTTGGGGCCTGTTTCAAAAGGTTGAATTTTTTACCTCTTGCATTTCATCGTGAGTTCACTGACTGTAGGGGTGTGGCATCTGAGAGGCGTGTCCATGAGAGGAGTGCATGGCTTGGCTGGTTAGTTGGTTGATTGGTTAGCTGGTTAATGAGCAGGCAAGCATCAATCTTCACAGTGTTCCAGCCTAGATAATTCCAGGGACAGACATTCAATACTGTAGAACTGACTCTGGGAAAAATGATGGTGGAATTCTGTCTTGACTCATACTATACCATCAGAGAATTAACAGTGACACTCCTCAGGATCCCTTCAGTCCAAGCCCCTGCTAACCCCACCATCGTTTTTCTTGCCCAGCATCATCTTAGTGCCTTTTCTCTACTTAAATTCATCACATCTGAGTGTAAAACCCTCTGGTTGTTAAGTCGCAACAGGTTAATTAGGCAGTTATTTGTCCACTCATCATTTATTTATTGAGCCCATCCTGTATATCTGGCATTGTGCTGGATGCTTAGAAGCAGAACTGGAAATCTAATAGAAAATTTCAAGTTCAGATGGATAAGGACTTAAGGTGATGCACTTAGGTGTCCTCACTGCCCAGACTCTTCCAATGCATTTTACAGGGGTCTCTAGAAATGACATCCCAGTCGTTGCTCTGACTCTAATCCAGTGTGTCTAATAATTTAGTTGAGTGTTCTCAGACAACCAGGAAAATGGTCTTGGCCCTACATGCCTCCCATCTCTTCCATATCATAGGATTTCACAGTTTAGATTATCAGTTATAAGAATACCATCATGAAACTATTACGGACTTTGAGAAACTCTTATGTAGCAATTCAGTGTGAAACAGCTAAACCAAAACACAGCAGTTAAGTAACTGGTCCTTTGGAATTAGGGTTAACACCTCTGTCTTAATGAAACTTTTATAACATATAATATTCTGGCAGGAAAGATGCTGGGTGAGTGTCAAGCGTGATGATGGCTGCTGCTGTTGCTTCTGTGACATTTGGACAACTTAAACCATATGGCCTAAATGTAACTCTAGATAAGTGTACAATTTTAGGTTGATTTTGTTTCAGAGCACTTGGAAGTCTGTTTGAATTAGGAGCCAAATCAAATTGCAGAAACAGGTGTATTTCCTAAAAAAGGAAGGGATATGTGTTAACAGTTGACCCAGTTAACAAATTACTGCCTTAAATCAAACAGTGGTATATAAAGGAATGTTTGAATATTATTGCCAAAAGCCCTGTCCAAGAGCTCTGCCTCAGGATATCTGCCTTCCCGACTCCTTGCAAATATAAAGTAACGTTAAAAATACAGATTAATACTTTACCCTTACTTGATTGAGCACGAGGAGTAATCTCATTCTACTTTAAGAGGTGGCTGATCAATTAACCAGTGTCCCGATCTCCACCCTCAAACCCGGGGGCTTCACACTTCAGACATTTACTTTTCAGCCCTCTAACTGGAGAGAAACTTTAAAGAAGACTAGCAAGCAAGCTCACCTCCTGGGCTCCTTTAACCTACACTTAAATTGTGCTTACCTTGTGCCAGGCTTCGTTCTGAGAACGTTATAAACAGTGACTCATTGAACCCTCGTGATCCCGTACGGTAGTCACTCCTGTTATTCTTACTTTACATACAGGAGAAGAGCCCGAAGGACGGAGAGGTGAAGCAGTTTGCCCAGCAACGCAGAGCTACCGAGGAGCAGATCATGTCCCCGAGCAGACTAGCCCCTGGCTTTGCTCTGAGACACGGTGCTCTGCTGCTGCGCCAGGGACACTGCAGCTCATTTTCACTTCTGTCAAACCCTTAGAATTGTCCTGGAAAGAGAGTAAAAGTAGATTTTTTACAAGAAGATTTGCTTCCAGTGGGGGCAAAAAGCACTCTACAACTGGTGTTACTAATAGTCCGATATACAGCAGAACATATTCCCAATCAAAACCTCTTTTCTTCCTGGGATGCAAATGGCCCCATAATTTTTAAGTCCATGTTTTTTCTTTCTTTTTTTAATTGTACTTTGTCATTACCATTTAGTTTTCTTATGCCACCCTCACCCTGACAATCACCACACTGTTGTCCATGTCCATGAGTCCTTTTTCTTTTTTACTGTATCCCTTCACCTCATAACCTCCCCCACCCCCCTTAGCTATCATCTGCTCTCTATGAGTCTGTCTCTATTTTGCTTATTAGTTCAGTTTGTTCATTAGATTCCACATATGAGTGAAATCATATGGTATTTGTCTTTCTCTGGCTAGCTCATTTTGGTTAGCATAACGTTCTCCAGGTCCACCCATGCTGTCATAAAAGGTAAAATTTTTATTTTTTACAGCCGAGTAGTATTCCATTGTGTAAATGTCCCATAGTTGTTTTATCCACTCATCTGCTGACGGACACTTGAGCTGCTTCCATATCTTAAGCCCATGATTTTTAAACCACAGAACAGAATCCAATACTTGCTTTGCTTATCTTGTTCTTTTGTGTAAGATGGGGGTGTCAAACTCATTTTCACTAGGGACCGCATCAGCCTCACGGTTGCTTTCAAAGGGCTGACTGTAATTTTAGGACTGTATAAATGTAACTACTCCTTAACTAGGGGCAAGGAGCTTGGCGCTGCCGCTGGGTAGAAACAAGGTGCTGGGCTGGATAAAACAAGGTGGAGGGCCGGATTCGGCCCTTGGGCCTTGTGTTTGCCACCTGTGGTGTAAGAGAAGCAAAGATGTTATAAATAGGAAATTGCAAATTTTATCAGCTCTAGTTTATATAAGAAATGAAGGTTGCCACTTAGAACAGAGCCATGAGCAATCCGGTGGGTCTTTTAAATCTATTCCAAAGACAGAGACTCAGACTGTGAAATCAGAAAATCGCTAGGGAAAGGGAATTTCACAGTCTAAACCTTCCAGTGTTAAGTCTCAACCCTGAGTGTCTTTATAAAGAATCTGGATTGTTTCCAGCCACCATGGTAACCAGAAAAGCAGAGGAGACTGGAGAAGGCAAAGAAATATAGTTATGAAAACCCCTCAACTCCTAAAGTGCTTTCTGTCTTTGCCACTCATTCTGCTGCTTAAAGCACAATATCATGTTTTATGTATCGAATCAGTCCTGTGCGTGTGTTTTCTCTCCCCAGCGGGATAGTGAGCCCTTGAGGACTGGTTATTGGCACCTCTCAATGACACAAGGCCGACGTGCAGATGGGCTTGTTTTTCCACTCATTTCTTCCCATGATCCAGTTTGAGGAACTATATTGAGGAAAGGGCAAGTGCTTTGAAGTGAGACAGCCTGAATGCCGAGGATGACTCTGATCAGGATGGTGTTAATAATGTAGTGGTTATGAGAGTCCTGGGGGTCACGGCACAGGCAGAAGCAACTTTCTTAGTGGGCATGGATGATGGGTCCGACCCACAGAGTTGGACAGAGCTGGGGTTCACACCCAGGCCAACGTAACTCACTTCTTCCTGTTAGACTTCTCACCTTGGATAAGTGAGCTAAACTCTCTGACCTGCAGTTAGCTCTTTTTTCAGAGTGGGGAAACTCATACCGACCTTGTAGGGATCTGTGAGCCACTCCCAAGTTTTCCTTCCCCATAGTCCCCTCCCCAGCATCCAAACCCTCAAACCTGTGCATTCTTAACTACTAACTGAATTAAGAAAGATACTGCGGAATAACCTCACACTATCACATAATCCACTTACTAGGCCTCCAAATGAAGTTTATGGGGGGCATACGTTGTTTGGGTTAGATTGTGGAAAAACCACAACATTCCTGAAAGAATTAAACCAAAAAATAAGTTCCCTGACTTTGGAGCTGTCAAGTCAGTTGAAGTGAGTGAAGCCCCATTCTTGATGGAGGAAGGGACTCCTTTCACAGGCTCCACCCTCCACGCTCTGCACAGGTTGTGCCCTGGGCAACCTCAGCTCTTCAACTCCAGATAATCAGCTGCCTCTGGGTGGCCATATGTTGCCTTTGTGGTCCTGATTATTGCTACCTGGTCTGAAAATTAATTCATCGCAGCTTTGAGATTTTTATCAACAAAAATTCCTGAACATCTTAGTACCTTGGAGCCTTCATAAACCTCATAGGGCTTACAACAATAAGAAAGTAGTACTAGTATCAACCTTGAGAAACATGTCCAGTGATCAGTATCTTTCTGTGCATCATAAATATATGTCTTGAAAGAATTCTAGAATATGCTTGAAAACTCAGAAAGGATAGCTAATTCTGGGGAGCGTTGAGTGACTAATACTAAATGTTTTTCTTCCCTCCACTTGAAAGAAAAAAGTCAACCGTGTTTCTCTGCAGTTGCTCCGTGTGGTTTCTCCTCTGTGCGCTGCACAGGCCACACAGCACAGAGTTCGGGGAGCCTCTCCCGTCTTGCAGGGGTGGAATCTCACTGCCCTAGAGCCTCCTTTTCTTCCTTTGCAGACTTGTCACAAACTTTCACCATAATGTCCAAGTCTCCCCTGAAGATTGTGCAAAGCGAAAATCAAAATTCTTGCACAGCTTTAATGATGACATCAGTGGTGAGAAAAAGATTATGCACGCACATACACAAATCCAGCTGGCACATGAGCATAAATAACAGTTTGGTGACAGCAGAAAAGTATTGATGCCTTTCAAATTTGATGTCTTTCCCTGAAGAAATTTGCTGATTTGCTGTGTTGAATTTAGGAGAGTTCTCTCTTTTCTTGATAAATCTATTTTTTTCTCACTTTCTTAAGTTATTATGAATTCGTAAACTGCATCTTGAAAGATCATAGTTGTCATCACCCACCAGTATTTTTCTTCTGTAGATAAACTAGGGAACTTTTTTAACCTTTACTTTGGCACTTGATGAACAGCAAGATATTAATACATTTTACAGAAACGGGGAAAATAACTTGAATAGCCAACATCAGAGCTCCAGAAAGAAAAAAGTTTTGACAGCACAAAGTAATAACACTGGTAATAATTTAGGAACATGCATCTATTAGTATGCCTCTAATTTAAGAGATAATTGTCTTTGTTTTCATTCTTAAAAACAAGTTTGTTTTTTCCATAAATATAAAAATGATTCCACCATCTAGCAGCCCCTTCATTAAAACTATGCAAATAATTAAAACAAAGAAATTACCACATAATTGGACCACATCACAAATAATTTATTATGCCTTTTCAGTCCTTAGATTATAGTTTATTTGGATAAATAATTTTTAGAGTAGTTTGGTGTTATGTAGGGAGGGTACGGTGTCTAGGATAAAAGAAGCAGTGTGATTAGTTGATGAGGTGTTGACATTGCCTTTATTATAGCTACACAGGTTGATTAGCATTGTAACATTAGACTAATCCTACATACAATTAAAGTAAGCCATATTGCAAAAAAGGCGCTCAGAACTTAGTGGTCTGATTCAATAAGTTCTGGTAAGGGGAAATTTTGCTTCAAAAAACTGTTCACAACTCTTCTTTTTGGTATGTTTTTTGTACTGTTTTTCTTTACCTTCTGAAAGATATTTATATCTCTCCAGGGTGCACCATCCTACTGAGATAACTGTGTTCTTAGATGCTTGAAGACAAAGATGAACAACTCACTTGTGGTGTGTGGTTATCTCATTATACCCACCCACCCTGTTGTAGGGTATTGCTTGAGCTGCAGTGAACTGTTTGCCCTGCTGGCAAACAAGCCCCTTGCAGCTCATGACATGTGTGTGAACCGCTATTTAGGCTAGCTTTTCTCGGTGAGCCTGTATATGCCTTTAGGCTCCCAATGAAAAGGGAGCTTAATGATGTGTCAAAAATTGCACTACAAGGGCCGACAATAAATTCAGACTTTGTAAGTACAGGAGCCAACAGGGCAGCCGAAATTTAAGGTAGTGCTCAGAATCAGACCACTTGTTGTGAAGTCAGTCTGAAGGGGAATGTGCGCATGCACGTGTGAGTGTGTGTGTGTGTGTGTGTGTGTGTGTGTGTGTGTGTGTGTGAGAGAGAGAGAGAGAGAGAGAGAGAGAGAGAGAGGTCGGATAGCCCAAAATAAGAGGAGAGAACCTGTGTCAAAATGACTGAAAGAAGAGCTCGAAGGATAACTGGGGACTGTGAGCCAAAGAAGCCAAGTGTAATTTTTTCAAAGTAATTTATAGAGGGAGATCTAAGTATTTAAGTTATCGATCAAAGAAATCACTAGAATAGTTCCCCAGAAAAAAAAAATACCCTTACGTGAAAATGAAGCTGCGAAAGCTTCATTTCTGGGGAGAAATGACTGTGTCTTCCTGATATGGGTGTTGGTGATTACTTGAAAACTTTCTTTTCCTACGTGGAAGAAAGTAGAAGATGACTTTTCTCACTCCTCTAGCAACGTAATGAGGAGTATCTTTTCTTAGTCTAGTTTAGAACAAATATTATGCAAGGGGGGACTGCATTGTAAAAACTCCCAAACATTTGTGTGAAGAGATGCAGAACTTTAATTCTCCCAATGCTGTTGTTGAAAAATGAACTCAAAGTGGAATTAATTAAGGCTATCACAGAGACTGCAGAACCCTTGGGATCGCCCATTTTCAGAAATCTTTTAATATCCTAATCAAACATTAGCATATTCATTGAGGAATTGTCCAAGGTTACTATTTGATCAGTAAAAGATTTTCGTGGAGTCTTTCTTCCTTGGAATATTTTCCCTCCTCTCTAGCCTGAGTACTATTGGCATTAACAAACTTCTTATCTTTTTATTGTTAAAGAACCAAATATCTCTATTTGCCGCCAGAAAATGTATATATTCATTCCATAAAGTCCTTGTGGACATTATACTCTTATGTATGTTAACTCAAGTTGAATTTATAAAGAGGATCCTTACTTAAGCACCTTTGACTGCTGAAAGCACACCGCAGAAAAGATGGAACACCATGCTCAATGGTTAAAATGTCAGGTGTCTGGCAGCTGGGAGAAGAACATTTTCAGCGTGCCCTTACGGCTAACACTAAGTTTGGGAGTTTCAAAACTAAACAAAGTTCTTATAAAAATTCTTTGTAAATGTATTTTTATTGGCATATTATTATGAAAGGTAAAGTAAATTCTTTATAATTGTTTGCAAGTTGGAAGTATAGAGCAGTGGTTTGGAGGCTTTTGCAGATGCTAGTGATGAAGAAGTGAATGAGCCAGAACTTAATAGGTAGGCCCATTTTGTGCTGTTCAGAGACACCCTCGACTTAATGCCATCAACTCTGAACTATATTAGCCTATAGCCACATAGTAGTCAAGAATTTCTCTTGGTAGTCCTGCTTACGCACTTCATTCTCAGTCTTCAGTCTACTGGCAATGATGGGTGGTTTACTGGTCCTGGTGTTGACTTCTGAGTGTGACCCTGCACTTCGGTAGCCTACCCTTCAACAGAGAAGTCTGGGGCTCCATGTGTTCCTGAGCAGTCGAATGGAGCTCAGTCAGTGTCAGCTAATTGGCAGCAGCAGAATGAAAATCCAGAGTCTTTCCTTTATTTATATCTAGATATGGACCTGGGTCTGGATCTAATTATCTTTAATTTGTTAATGTTTTACCATTTACAAAACATGTTCCCATATGTTATCTTCAAAGCAATTTTGTGTGATCGGTTGGGCCACAGTTTTCCCAGAGTGGTGCACGTCATGCGTGGTGGGTCTGCGGCCAAACCCCATCTTGCTTCACCATTTTATAGTCTCGCTCAGTTCAGAGACATTGCAACTTAAGAAATGACCCATCTTGTCTGTGTTTAGAAATCTCTTCCATGGAGATAAGGAAAGAAGCCAAGAATGTGACTATGGAAACAAGAAATATTCAGCCCCAAACATATATTTCCTCCACGAGGAACCGACTTAATAAAAAATGAGATTTGATCCAGAAAAGAAGAGAACTCAAAAAAATTATCATATCTGGAATGTCAAATCCAAACAAGACATAAAGAAATCAGTAATTGTATAACCTAATTCTCTTGAAGACTATCAGTATGGCAGCTATTAAATTTTAAAGGTATTTCCAGCTGGTAAATTTAGAGACACTAAGCTGCTTCCAATGCGAACTTTTAAAATCCATAGCATTCTTTTAAAAAAATATATTTTATTGATTATGCCATTACAGTTGTCCCATTTCCCCCCCTTCATTCCCCTCCAGCATTCTTTAAGCTATAACATATCCTTTGAAGTTTCATGGGAAAAGAAACCTTTATTTGAAAAATCTTAAATTTAAAAGTAAAAGGAGGGAAGGTGTTTTCTAATGCAGCAATGGTTACTTTCAAAGTTTTTTTGAGAGTTAATTATAAATTCAAATTACAGGGATAACGTATCCTGATATATATGTATATATATATAAGCCCATGTAAATAGCTGTGCTTTTTGAGAATGATTTTCTTTCACATTTACTTCTTATGTCCCTGGCTATGGAAGGACACTAAAAAGTGATGTTTTCTTGGCCTGGCATCAGAAGAAAAAATGAGTAGGTTTTGTTTTTGTTTGTGTGCTTGAATCTTCTTTTTGTTTACTTCCATGGATGGTAACAGAGATGAATTTATTTGGAGTGAAAAAATACCAGGCTTTTTCCTGGAAATTAACATTATGAAATTTCATGGATGCTGCCTCTACTAGATCAAATGCAGCAAAACTATCTTCTGTCAAGTGGTAGACACTACTTGGGTTGAGAGCAGAAACACAAAACAAGATAAATGGCAAAGAGAGTAGCACATACTTGTGCAAAGGAACGGTTCAGACAAAGCGAGATAGAGAAGTTTACAGTGAAGAGTTGATGTTTGTGTGTTGGTAACATTCAAGCTGAAACTTCAAGAAGAAATCATTCTGAGAGTGCAGACAATTATGCGCTGTTGAGGCAGAGTTGTGAATACATTCATTCCCTGTCCTGTGTCCTGCTGTTTCTCTATTACCTTTCACTCCTTTTCTCTACCTTACTTTTCTCTTATATTTTTACTTGTCCCTTTTCTTCCTATTAATGTATCTTTTTCTTACCCTTTTTCTTTCCCCATGTAACCTTTCATTCCCATTCTATTGTATGCATCTCTCCTTAACCAACCATCATATAGATCTGAAGACCCACGTGCATAGTGGTTAGGAGTTCAGATCCTGGAATCAGCCAGAAATCTGGCTCTTCTATGTGAAGTGGGCATTTCACTTAACCTCTCTGAGCTTAATTTTCCTCACCTATAAAATTAGGCTAATAATATGACCTCATCCACAGTAATTATAAGGATTACAAAATGAAAATATAATATAATGCTAGTTAGCACAACTCTTGAAACTAAATGCCTAATGAATGTGGACTTCTTATTTGAGTTTTATTATATCCTACCTCATTCCAAAAAATAATAGAAGTGGGTTACAAAAATATATGCTGTAGAATAGTGAAAGTGCATCACGCTGAAGGTCCGAGATTGGGAGGATAAAATAGATGATGCCAGTGGTGAAGGTGGCATATAAAATGCATGCATACCTCAAGTACTAGATAGAGGAAGGGCAAAATTTGAGATCTGATTGTCCCAGACAGTAGATGAAGGAAAAAACTATTAGTTGCATGACTCACAATCTTCTTAATATTTTTATATTAAGTCTATCTGTTACTCAATGAAAGCCCAACTATTTCTGGTACTAAGACCTCAAGAATTCTTAATTAAGAACCTCTGTAAAATTGACACTGTATAATGTAAACAAAATCCCCCAAGTTAAAACAATGCTGTTTCATAGAATTCTTTCTTTTGATTTCCCTTAATAGAGGCCACTGTAGCACCAAAATGTAATTCAGTAAAAGCAACTCTAGCTTTATATATAGGGAATGAAATTTGGAGCCAGACATACTTTGGTTTGAATTGTGACTCTGCCATCTACTTGCTGGGTGGTCTTCAGCAAGTAACTTGATGGTGCTAGGATTGTTTCCTCATCTGGGAAATGAGATATTAACCCCTACTTTGCACGGTTGCTTTAAAAATTATTACTAATATGTAAAAAGCATCTCACTCAGTGACCTCACTCACTTAGCTACATGACCGCAATTGATGACTATTATTTTGATATGACCTAGCCATGGCATTTAAGTATGTTACTCTCAACTGGTCTGGCTAAATCCAAAATAAAATTGAGAAGTTCTAAAAGAAAATGTATGTCCTTCAGGCACCCTTCCATAAATACGAGTTCTCATGACTGATTTTTGGTAAGCACTGGGCAGCGAGGACTCAGCGTTATCCTCTTTTGACAAGTACTGGGAGTGCAAATATTCTGTTGCCAATTAGGGACAGACCATGCTTTAAGCCTCAGCGGAGACAGGAATACAGTTGACAACTCTTTTAAAAGTTGAGAAGCTGAACCAAAACATAAGTCTGTAAAATGCCACCTCACCTCCACATGGACATGGGCTGAGAATGGGACAAGATTTTTCTCACAAACTTCAAAATTCTATGCCAAAGAGCACGACTGATTATTTTAGCCTGCAAAAATGTTAAAGAGAATGTTATGAAATTCCCACTGCCATAGACATAAGGAAGGCCCCATTAGAGTATTTGTAGAGTAGCTAATCATAGAACTTCCTGTGAGTCCTTTACATAAACTTGTTACGCATAGGTGATAAAATCCTGTCCAGAGTGGTTGGCTAATAAGTGAGTGAAGTGTTACAGAGCATCTGCCAAAAATAATTATTTGAGTTTTAGGATAATTAATCTTAATGCAATTTTTAATACTAATTAAATGGAAGGCCATTTGTTTTTTAAACTCACGCCTGTTTTGTGACAATAAGGCCATGACATTAATACTTTAGGAAATGTTTTTTTTTTCTTTTCTCACTCTTTTTCTGTCTTCTCAGTCAAAAGAGATGTCGTTTAGGTAAAAATTAAAAAGAAAGTGTGGGCTAGTGTGAAGGAGGGTAGAATGCATCCTATTTTATCTCAGTGGAAATTTCTATTCATCAATACAACTTGCCCTTAAAACCCAACTCAAGATGAAACAGAGGGGCAGATTCTACAGGATCATTGACTGTTGGTAACCCAGAGGGCCTCATGCAGCTTGCCCGTACTGAATTCCTGTCCATTTTGAAAAGTCCCAGAATGAACTACCTGAAAGCCTGTTGTTTGTGGCCAATTCCAGCAAAGGCACAGTTGTCAGTAGCAGAAAGCTGTGCCTAGAATCAGCCTGCTCCTCAGTTAAAATTTTGGCCTGAGAAAGTTGACTTGCAAATTATTATGGGGAAAACTAGCTCAGAATATCTAATGATATAAAAAAGACTGATAATTGTGGAAAATAAACAGTCATCTCTTTTTAATGAGCTAGTCACACTGGGCCTGTTGCCTAAAACTAGATTTGATATAGATGACAAATCTTTGGGGATTGGAAACCACCCTTAAGCAGACCTGAAAGCAGGAAATATTCTCTGGATAGTGTGCTTATCTCAGCCTTTCTAAACAACTGGGCTATGTGGAGAGTGTTAGTGGAAGCCAGTCAGAAACACAGGAGGGTAAATTTGGAGTCATCTCCATTGCTATACGATTGGGAAGAAATGCAGCCAGTCAATTGAGATCTTACTCCATTTACATCTTGGGAAACTATAGCCCCAAAATATCTTAATAAATAAGTTGAAACTATGAATCTGTATCCGCAAAATAATCAAAATAAATAATTCAAAGAACATAACAGACAAACCCAGTTCCTTCTGTTATACAGTTTACCTAATTTTCTAAGAAAAATTAGATTTGGTTGTTCTTTTTCAAATTTATATTTTATCTGATCATCCTACTTTGACCAGTGCTAGTCAAACAGGTACCAGGAAAGTAAGCTCCCCATTTTCTAGAACACAGATGGGTTAAGAGACCATTTTAATTTACCAAGAGGCTATTGAAAAGAAGAAAGGAGACCTCCCTCCATTAAATTCTGTCCCGCATAATTGCAGTCTCTTCTCTTCCTTGACTGGAGGAAAAAAGAAAAGGGGGTGGTAGCATTAAAGCTACCAGAAAGAGACTGGACCTCAGCATACTTTATCTGTTTATAGTATATTCTCTGGGAAGCCTCTGGGGCATTATGTGAACTTCATCTTGAGTGTTGATGGTGTTGGAAAAGTAGTGACAGCCTTTGGTGAATGTCCACAATGGTTCCCCAAATTAACTGGTGACCAGAAACACTGCATGAATGATTGAAAATACAGATTCTAGGGCTCCACTGCCACAGGTTCTAATTCAGTCAGGCTGGTGGGGCCAGGAATGCTGGATGAATTCTAAACTTTCCAAAAACTATGAGAACTGCATTGAAATGTTCGAACTGTCTTTTTTACCTTTATTTGTATGTATGTATGTAGAAGGCTGAATGACACTTTCAGACATGTGTGGATCTAGTGGCTCAGCCGATTCAGTCAGAGGTCGGTTTCCTGTCCTTTCTTGGCCCAGTTTTCACTGTGTTAGCATTGATCTTAGGCAGGATTTCCCCTAAATGATAATGAACAACCCCAGGGCTGCATTAGTCTAGCTTTCAGTCAGGAAACACAAGAGGTTCTCTTTTGTAGTAGACCCAAAGACCCAGAGTTGAGTCTCACTTATTTTGATTGGCCTGCCCTTGAACCAGTGACTATGACCAGAAGCAGGTGATGCTGTCTCTGACCAGGGCTTGGTCCAATGTCCATCCCTCTGCAGCCAAAGATGGAATCAGCTCCATCAGAAACCATCCACTGAGCGTGGTAGATGGTTTCCACAGGGAAATTCAGGGTGCTGAGTAAAGAAACAAAAGAGGTCAACTACGGGTTAGTGGTGGATGGATCATCAATCCTATGAAAACAGTAACCATTGTGTATTTGAACCAATAGTTATGAGAATGGGAACTACCACAAGTAAATTATAAACTAATTAACTGATTTTTGGTAGGGCGTGGCGGTCCCTTCCCACACTAACTTTCTTGTGTCAGATTTATATAACTAAAACTTAACCTAGAATAGAGATTGAAGCATAGCAAAAGAAACAATAAGGAAAGTAACAGCTGAAACCAGAACCAACACTACTTTTTTAAATACCCAGTGAATCAGGGAACTAAGACCCTTGTAATTGTCAAGAAGACGGTGGAATGGAAAGGCTAGGACGGATTGCAAATTTCAGCTACTTTGGTATGGTAGACCAGTTACGTTTCAGTTGTGCCAAGGCACTGGGTGAGTCTTGAAGATGTGAGAAGATAAGAGGTTTTCAGCAAGGTGTAGGATTTCTCTGTTACAGGTTTTCAGTACCAGTTGTCAAGAACGTTTCTTATCTTTGACATCTTTTATCATTAACACAATCTTTAATAGATCTTAAGATAGGAAGGGAGAAGTTCTTAAAGTAAATTGATAAACGGATGCCTTTAAATCATACAGTATAGAAATATTCTTTTATATTTAACAAGTTTTAAAAATGTATATTTAGGGCTTTTTATATGGTCTTAAAGAGAGGATACAAAAGTTGTTTAAAATCCTGTTCAATTTTACACCTGATTTCTGGAAATAACATAGCAAAGTAGAGATTAAAAATTAGGGCTAATATATATATGTTAGAAAATACTTTCTTTATCCTAAACTCAACTTTCCTATCTGCAATATGGGGATAAAAGTAATTAAAAATTATAAAGGCAAAAAAAGTTAAATGGTCCCTTGGGGCATAGAAATGCTTAGATATAATTACACCTCCATGGTAATCATTTTACTTAATTAAAATTATTTAAAGCAGGCTTCATTTTCAATTTCTATTAAAGAATAATAAAATTCCTTAACTATATTAACAGTACTATATTAATCCCATGTAAAATTATTTCCTTAGAAGTGAGATAAACTATATCATTAACAGCATTTAATGAACTTTCACATTATAATTGAATTGATATTTCCATTCTACAGTTGAGGGAGAGGAGCCTATAAATAATTACTTAATATTTGTGGATACATTCTTCTCATGGGACAATAAAAGTATAGCTAGATATAGACAAAACATAGATATACATTTATATACACACGTTTTATATTCATATACACAAACATGTTATATTTGTATACACACTTGGTAAATAGATCTATACATAACCTATTTTCCCTGAACACTAAAGTGATTCAGCTGATTTAAGGTTCTCGTGCATAAAGTTTCTTAATAGAAAGAAAAAACAGACTCAATAATTTTATGGGACAAACCTTAGAGCCCATTTTTCAGCCCTTCTGACTTCATCTTTGCACAGCGTTCCCTTTTAGGCCCTGCCTCTCTGTCTGTGTGCCACTTACCCTTTATTTGGCATATATTAGGCATAAAGGAGAGGGAAATACAGTTATAGAGTCAATTCAGAGAACTTTATGATCGATGGTATGGTGCGTGTTTTGTTTTTAGGGAGCATATTGCCCTCTCTTTGACATTGACCCCAATCCATTTACTTTTGCTGTAATTTGCAATATATTGCTCTTCTCTAGTTGATATGTAGAAGCCACACACCTCCCCCTGCCTCTTCAAGATCAAGCTAGAGCTGGAAAAGAGGAAACATACCACTTCCTCTCTATTACACCAATAAACGCGGAATCCAGAGTTGCCCCTGGGTAGATGTCTCTATTAGAGCAAGAAATGCAACGAACACTTCTGGACAGAAATGTGGTCAAACATGTCTGAAAGGCAGAGACATAAATGAAAGAAGTGCAGTGTTGCCACAGGAGTGAGCTTCTGAAAGGTGAGCTGGGTTTTGCCCGGTGTCATGCGCTGGGAGGACAAAGCCACACCTGTCGCCCTGGGAGACAGAATAGCTCTGTGGCACTGACAGCAGACCAGGGAGCCAGGTTAGATTGCAGCAATTGATAGAGAGAGAAAATGGTTGTAAAAACAATGGGAAATCTGCCAGGGCTCACCTGCTTCTCCATGCCTGATATAATTTAGTTAACTTACAAGCACATGTATTAAGCTTTGTCATGAAAAAAAAATTTTAAATGTATGTCGGAGTATAGGAAGATACAGGATTATCCTAGAGTTTTAGAAGTGCTTGAATAAAAACAGTTGGAAGCGGTTTTCAGATTTATTTCACCCTTCCTGCTGTGTTCAGCAGTTTTCATTTCTATTTTCTTGATGTAATATCCCAAGAAAAAAAAACAAACCCAATCAACCAAAGGGAGCTGCTGACTGTTGCTGACCAGAAAAATAAAACAAATCCCTCCTAATGCTTTCTTGCTATTTTTGTGGATGGAAGTGGGGGCTAGAAGTTTTATTTCCTGATAGGTGGTACTGTAGGTAACTTGGTAATAGAGATCCCTGATGAATTCAAATGAAAGCCTAAGACTCTAGACCCAAATTAAAAGAGCTCCCAGCATGACTGCAAAGCGAGAAAACAGTGTCATATTTACCCAGCAGTGCTTTTTTCCGGGCAGGGAAGCTGACCTTGTATGCTCTATTTCCGTTCTCCTGTGCTAAGATTTGTTCTGCTTTGCTTTGTTTGACTTTTTTTCTTTTAGCCAGTTGCTCTAAGCTGTCCATCCTTCCTTTTCTATCTTTTCCCCATGTCTTCTCTCTGCGTTTTCCTTAGCATTTTTCTTGCATCTTATCAGCCATTTCTTAATCCGAGGGTAAGGAATTCAACATTTTCTTTGTCAAAATTGATCATAACAGTCTCAACTTAGGGCGGTAGCATTTAGCTCCTATGTTTTCATCACCTGCTTCTAGGATATTGCTTTCCCAACTGTAATTAGCAGTGATTGATACTGATGTTTGCTTTAGCCATTTCCTAGTAGTCTCTATAAAACTTCTCCGAACTCAAGGGAGCAGTGACTGCCCAAAGAGTTACCATGTAGATGGTGTCACCAACTAGTGTTTTAAATATTTTGAGAGTGTTGGCAAGATACCTCCAAGATCTATGATCATTCATTCTTCGTCCTACTTTCTCTCGGGTTTTTGGCGTGGAATTTACCTTCATGGAAGTTATTGATTTTAATTTTAATAGCTTTCATTAATTGTGATTTATACACCATGAAATTCACCCATTTTAAGTGCATAATTCACTAAGTTTTAGTAAATTTACAGAGTTGTATGACCATCACCTCAAAAAGATGCTTCATGCCAATTACAGTCACTCCTGTACCCACCTCAAGACTTCAGCAACCAGGAGTCTGTTTCTATCTCCAGTGGTTTACTTTTTCTCCACGATTCACATCAGTGGAATCTCGCATGTGTGGTCTTTCACATCTAACTGACTTCATTTAGCATAATGTTTCTGAGGCCATGCATAGAATGTGTCAGCATCGTCTTCTTTTTATTATGGGCCATTCCATCATATGGCTGTGGCACATTTTGATTAGCCCCCCCCCCGCCCCCGTTCACCAGTGGATAAGCAATTGGGTTGCTTCCATTTTGAGAGCATCATGAAAAACGATGCTATCGATGAGCATTTAGGCGCAAGGCTTTTATGCTGGCATATGCTTCTAGTTCTTTTGGGTAGACAACTAGGAGTGGAATTGCTGGCTGATGTTTAAGTTTGTCTACCTTTTTAAGAAACTCCCAAACTGTTTTCCAAAGTGACTGCACCTTTTCACATCCTCACCAGCAATGTATGAGAGTTTCAGTTTCTCTATGTCTTCATTTAGGACCTTCTGACTTGATTATATTCATCGTAGTGGTTGAAGTAGTAACCTTTGTGGTGTAATTTGCATTTCCCTAGTGACTACTGATGTTGACCATATTTTCATGTGCTTCTTAGCCATTCATGTGTTTTCTTTGGTGAAATATATGTTGAAATCTATTGGCTATTTTTAATTGGGATTTGTCTTTAGATATTAAGTTTTAAGTGCTCTTCGTATACTCTGGGTACAAGTCCTTTATCAAATATGTATATAATGTATAATTATTTTGTTCCAGTGTGTGCTTTGTCTTTATTTTTTTAATGGTGACTTTTGAAGCACACAAGTTTTTAACTTTAATGAAGTCTAATTTTTTAATACATGTTTAGATTATGCTTTTGATGTTATATCTATGAATTCTTTGCAGACCCCTAGGCCACAACTATTTTCTCCAATGTTTTCTTCTAGAAGTTTTATAGTTTTAGCTCTATGATCAATTTTATATTGTATTTTGTATATGGTAATTTTATCAAATTAAAGATAGCTACATCGATACCATCCTGCTTATTCCCATAATTTCACCTGAAAATATCTTCAGGAAAGTTTTGAATGCAAGTGGAAGGGGTTAAATTTTTATTGTATCTGACCTAATCTCAAACTACACTACCTTTGGTTAGTATTTAAATTTACTTTTTGAAATAGCCACTTATTAGTAGCCATATTTTTCTTGGAGAGGATATTAAATTCCAGAGAGCTCCAGAACCCTCCTAAAGGTAATTTAAACGTTGAGCAAAATATAGTCTATTGAGTCACTGTCTCAACAATAACTATCCAAGTAAGTCATCATTAAGAAACTGGGAAATGCTGCATGGTAGTTTAACATAGAAGTTATTCCATCAGCACATAGGATTCTGCCTCCTTAATTAAGTCCTCTTTTGTTTAAACAGAATGCACTATTGAGTTATTTGGGGAAACTGATAACACTAACACACTGCTAGAAAAAGTTCAGAAAATCTTGATTAAAAAAACTACTCAAAGCAGTTTAAGTGTTGAGAATCATACATCAGTACCGTGTGGCTGAACAAAATGTGTCCACTCCCAACAGGTCATTTTTAGAAATGAGATTTCATAGGCAATCAAATACAACAAAAATGCCTGAAAGATAACACATCTCAGCGTCTACATGTCAATGCAATGAAAGCTTTCTGAAAATGAGATGGCCTTCTTTTAGAACTCTGGAATCCTAAACTACCAGACATTTCAGGAACTATTTTGGCTGACAATGAGATGAGAGATTTTTCTTTTTCGTAATTTTTATTACAGTGGAAATGGTTTTGTATTTCTAACAGTTTGACAAGAGCTAATTACAATGCGCTCATCTGTTTTGCGGACTAATTTGAGCCATCGGGCATCAACACCATAGACGTGCAGCAGCATTGCAAATGATACGCATGCTTCCCTTGCTCCAAGAATTTGTACTTGCTATAAAAGAAAACAGATTTGGACAGCCCTGAAAAAGTTGGGTTTGGTTTGAAGAAAACATTTCAGAATTACATTAGAGCTGGCCTACAAGTGAACTAAAAATACCTGCTCATCTCAGTGGGCTTGGCCCAGGGCCTTTCCTTTTACTGTAAAAGTCAGGCTGTTTGAACAGTTGGAGTTCGGCTTGCTTGCTGTCTAAACTAGTGTTCTCTGATAACTTCTGTTGCCGTTGCCATACAAGCCCTGTTGCATTTAAGAGAATGTTTAGAGGTATGGAAAATAGCCAAGAGAAATGTATACTTAGTGTTCAAACCCCGAGGCTTCCCGTGCAGTAACTAGACCACTTAGATCTGTTAAGAAATGGGGAGAAAGACATTCATCAGTAAACATTACACAGCAAGGGTAAAAGATGGAGTGGAGTAAAGGAGGCTGTTAAAATCAGCCTAAGATGATTATTTGAATTGCAAAGAGAAATGTTCAGACATAGCTAGAGCTGCTAAACATAACTCTTGAAGTTTTTCCAGAACAGAGGGATTGGGGGGAATGAGACCAGTGAAGGAGAAAATTAGAAAATTATAAGACAGAATGGGAGATGAAGTTTCAGAAGCTGGTAAGACAGAGGAAATATATGATATTATTAGGTCTTAAATCTATTTGTGAGGGTGAAAATTTAAAAACACACTCCCTGACTTCAGCTCTGTGATTTTAAGATTGAAATGAAGATATTAAATCTGGACAAAGAATAACCAGCAGTAACTGCTAGGTTACATTATGAAGGATTAAAAAGAAAGACCAGAAATCAGTAGCCCAGAGAAGATATTGGCGATGACTTGGATAAGTCTGAGTAAGTTAATTTCAGGGGGAATGAATCAGAATGGTCCCAAACATCTCAAAGCTTGGCAGAGTGCACCCCTCTGCGTATCAGCTACTGCAGAAAAAAGCAGTCACTACAATTGATCATCTGCTTTTGTAAAGGTGTTCCTGTTCAGTGAGATAGAATGGGGACTATAAAGACTACAGGACTAATTTTTAAAGTAACTGGTGTCACAGACTTCACTACCATGTGTTTGGCTTGTCAGCTGGGCACCCTACTTCCTGGCACAGTGTACAGAACAGAGGGAGTTTCCCCCCATGAGCAACTCCACGCCAGCTGTTGCCCTAAATATTGTACCTGTTCACAAAGGAGATGGCTTGAAAGCAAGATTTCAAGCTTAGGGGAAAATCTTACGTTTTGTACATCAGCAAACATTGGTGTCAGCTTCGTATGTCTAGACACGGCATTTACACACGCAGAGGGGAGCTGATCAATAACCTACTTCCAAGTAGTAATGGCCACAGATTCAGTTCTTTAAACATGAAAAAGATAACTGCCTTTAATAGGCTTTAACGAATTTTTACAGCACTTCTAAAGTCCTAGAATATGTACAGAAATAGTACATTTGCAAGACAGTATCCCTAAATAAAATGTCATATTTAATGCAACAATTTTGTTAAATGATAGTTTGTGAACTTAAAAGACATGAAGTAACATCAGAAAATTATATAATGATTGGAATAGAAGGGAGGAAAAAATGACTTTTTCATTGCACTGGAGGCATAAAGACAAGAAAAAGGAAAATTGAGAACCAACATTAAAACACTTTTTTTTAACTTAGAAAATAGTTACAGCATGGGCTGTTCTCTACCTGTACTAGTGAGGTAGTCATGAGTCCTTCCAGAACCCATTGGATCCCAGAGAAATGGGAAACTAGAGAACACACAAGCTTCAAAGAACTTAATAGCCTTAACTTATTCTTATATGCTTCTTTGATGTGGTCCTTAAGTATTTTTTAGAGTGCTTATTACTTGATACCAGCATCTCTTTCTGAACCAAACAATACGCATTCACCAATTCCACTTAGTTATCCATATATGGTCATTTAAAACAGTAACTATGTGTTGATCTATAATCTGCAAGAATGACTGTGCATGCAGCTGGTTTTGAACACAGAACTTCTGTGAATGATAAAGCTACTAAAATGAAACAGCGCAGCTGTGCTTGGTACCATGGTAGGCATTACAAACTTCCAGGTAAAGTAGTAATTTCTAATGAAAGGGACCTCAGAGAATCAGCATTCTCCAGGCATTTGAAAGCATTTGTAGCTTTCATTCTATATCCAAACTTTGACTAACATTAAATTCACAACATTGCAGGGATTTCTTATCAGTTATTCATGTGTGGTTGCTGTGATGCTCAAGTTGGACATACTCTGGGCTTTGCGTTTTGGAGTTGTCAGTGTCCTCAAAGCAAAGCCAGAGCCTTTCATCTCTGACTGATAAAAATGACACAAAATATCAGTACAACTTGTAATCTGAGAAAGAATAAGAAAATATCTAAATAAATAAATAACTTCTCGAGCCTTCTGGCTGGCAGGTTCTATTGATATAATATCTCCATCAAGAAAAGTAGTGTGCATTATGCTATCATTAGTTGATTCCTCCATTTTTTGAGGTTGTTTTGGTTCATTTTCGTGTGGAGATTCTTCAGTAGGCATTTTCATGGCTTGTATATAAGATGTCTTCAAATGAGTCCTATCTGGTTGTCACACTTGCTTCTTTAACAGATGGAGTTAAGCCATGCTTTTCAAAAAGGCATGAATGCACTAAGATTGTGAACTTTAAGATTCAGATAGCCACTTCAAAAACCCAGTGTACAATGTCACACAGTAAGGAATTGGGACTTCCTGATATGTATTTTAGAAGTAGTCTAAGTAAATCTGAGTAAACAATGATTTTTCAATACTATCAGTAAAGAAATCAACTAAGTTATAATATATGCATTTGATTCAAAGCTATGCCTTTGAATTTAACCACTTTCTTTCTTTTGTCCTAATCCTGACTATACACTCATTCTGTCACCAGAACAGACATAGACGGTTCTCTCAATATAATGTACCTAATTAATATAAGGGGTCATTTTGTAGGGAGTGCACTTTGATTTTTTTCTCTAAACACATAAATTACACACACACGCACACACACGCACACACCCCAAAACACGACAGAAGTCTTGTCAGTTTGGTGTCTGGGTGAAACTACTTGGAAAGGAAGCAGCAGAGGGAGCCATGTCAGCTCTTGTTCTAATTGAGAGAGGGGAGAGAAGCCCTGTGTAGGAACAAGTATTTGAGCATGAAAAGGCATTGGTGGCGTGACCACAGGAAACAGCAGAACAAGGTGGAGTGAGCCAACTTGTCACCGATTCTCTGCTCTTTTAGAAAATTGTCCAAGCACACCAAAGCCTCTCCTCAAGAGAGCAATGTGTCATACTTTGAAACCACCTTGAGAAGTCTATCAGGATACCGGAGTTAATCAGGTTCATTTTGCTGATCTCCTCTCCTCTGCTGAATGGCAGTGGCACAACGACTTTAGTGGAACCAGCCAGAAGGAAAGACCTTAGAGCAGGTGGTGAAACCATCTGGCTAGTTAAATCAAGGCGAAGCCACCCCCTTTCAGAAGACGCAGTTCTGAAGACTCTGATGAAGTGTGTGACCCGACTTCATCCAAAGGGGACTAAATGGGCAGAGAAGGCTCACCTCTGGTTCTTCTTTAGGCATATTTTAAGAACTATTAAACATAAATAGGAGGCAAAAGAGCATCTAGTGCAAATGTTTGTGAGTAAGTGTAATTTTTTTCCCTCTACTCCTGTCTTTCCCTAAATGCTTAAGTCATAATTAATGTCATCATCTAGGAAATATACGTAGCCTTCTTTGGGATACCTTTGTATGTATACACGCTGTTTCTTCTTTTCTAGGTTAACTGTAGGATATTCTATGGCCTGTGTGAGAAATTGTGTCACGTTCTCAAAAAGGAGTGTTGTTAGCATTTGGACAGGAGCGTTTCTCATAGTAATGTATGGTTCCATGTGTGTGAGGGTGTTTCGCACCCCCTGCCCCACTCACTAAATGCCCGTATCTGCTCTATGTCACACCAGGCAGTTGGACAACCCAAAACATCCCTACCTGTTTCCATGTCCCCCAGGGGAGAGACGTGTCAGCACAGCACCCAAATGTTTGGAAGTTGACTATCTTCCTTCTTTCCTTTCTTTCTTTGTACTGAAAAGGATTAAGGAGACTATTGATAAGATTAATTTACCAACTGGCTTTTT
This sequence comes from Carollia perspicillata, assembly GCA_004027735.1. Classification (NCBI taxonomy): domain Eukaryota; kingdom Metazoa; phylum Chordata; class Mammalia; order Chiroptera; family Phyllostomidae; genus Carollia; species Carollia perspicillata. The sequence goes on from PVKM010002931.1 coordinate 39,034, forward strand.
TTTTTTTTTTTTGCTTCCTACTATTCCTTTCAATCATTTTTTTTAATGTTTTATTTATTTATCTTTAGAGGGGAAGGGAAGGAGAGAGGGAGAGAAACATCAATGTATGGTTGTCTCTCGTGCATTCCCTGCTGGGAACTGGCCTGCAACCCAGTCATGTGCCCTGACTGGAAATCGAACCGTGGTTATTTGGTTCCCAGGCCCACACTCAAACCACTGAGCTACGCCAGCCAGAGCTCAATCATGTTTTTAATTCAGGAATTTTACAACCTTGATGATGGCTTTGTCAGAAAGAGCAGCCATATGTTAAGGTCTCACTTGACATTCCCTGGCTTTCTTGTTTAAGGCCAGTCTTATTGACAAAGGTTTCCTTTTAAGGATTAATTAATTAATTAAAAATAACAAGTTTTTATATATTTCAGGTACCTTTAAGTTTTTTTTTAAAGCATTGCCTAACTCCCCACAAGGCAAATACTATATAGTTATTATCTTTCTAATTTGAGGCCTCTCTTACATCAGAGAATATTTCTGTACCAAATGCTCTCTGTTAAAACACACACATACACATATAATTCTATTTTATTTGAAAAAGATATTGTTGAATAATGAAACACACAGAAAAATCAGAGGGTGAAGGTTGGATGAAAAATGGGTTAATACCGTGAAGGCATGGTATCAATGTGTTAAGTTTTAGGAAAAAATGAATTGAAATTAGGGAGGAAAAGGATTTTCTAAAAGGGCTGGGAAATAATTAATTGTTTTGTAGGGGATGGCCTTTCCATGTAGGCAAAGAATTTTTTTCTTCCCTTCTTTTTGAAGAGACAGTCAAATAGAGAATCTCATCTCTTAATTAGAAAGAAAAATACTCATCAAACACATCTCATCACTGGAGAGCTAATGATCCACAGCTGTTAGTCTGAAAGGGCAGGCTTTTTTCCTGAACAGTAGGAAGTGTTAATCATTTTGGATGAGATTTCTTTTTAAAATATACTGTAGTTTGCAAAAGAATAGGATATTCAATATTCCAACTTAAATGATTTTTCTGAAGTGCGCTCCCCCAGGGATGCTGTCACATGTCGCGCCGAGTGATCATTGAAAGCAGGCATCTTCCACAGTGCTTCAATGAGAGCACCAATTGATGGGATGATGTGAATGGCCCAGGCATGCCGGGGACTCTGAAAACCCCAGACTCAAAGAAATAAAAATCATGCCTGTCTTGCACCTACTAAGAAATGGTGTTGCTATAAAATCTTAATGTTTCAAATTGTTCACGCTATATAATTTACCTTGTTTCAATAGAAGTAAGAAGTCTTAGCCCACTTTCACTTAGCTTCTGAGGAGAAAAGGGTTCACTTTTTTCTGTTTGTTTATTTAATCTTTGGGTTTTTTTTAAATCTGTAAAAATGTAATTGGCTCATTCATCTTCTAGTCTTTACTTTTACAGCCACCTTGCTAACCTCTTCTAAACATTTTGGACAGAAGAGATCCCCACTTCATAGAAACCTTGTGGATAGCCAACTTGTAATTGTTCAGCGCTAAGTGAGATAGTGAAAAAAAGGAAGAAAAAAATTGGCTCCCCAAACCTTATTTCAACCCTTAGTTTTTGACCTCTTTGCAATACCAAACCTTTACCAGAACACCTAGAAAGTGGTATTCCATTTCTTCCCACTAATGCAAAAGATATCCCAAAGCAAGAGGAAGGAAAATAAATAGAGACACAGAAACCTACAAACTGAAAAATTTGTCTCTAAAAAATCAGTACCTTCAGGGTATTGACTTTCACATCAAATCCTTCACCGCAGAGGCAGCAGAGCACTGTGGGAAGAGCACACCGGATCAGGAACCAGAGGACCTGGGTCTGCCACTCAGTAGAGGTGTCCTTAGACGGTCTCGAACTCCTGAGCCTCAACTCCCTCATTTGTAAAATTCAGATAATAGTCTGTCTTCCCGGCCCACCTCTCAGGACTTTTTCCTAAAGTTCGTTCTCTGCAATGCGATGTAAGAGACTTCATACAACAAGTTATATTATTTGCTTTTCAGTAAATTATATGTTTTCCAAAAAGCCATTCTGAATACTTAGGATTTAAATGTAGATTGTTCTTAAAGCCTTGCCCAAATGGATAATAAAGGATTGCATTCTGTGACATTGATACAAATAGTATTGGCAAGATAACGTTAATTTAGATAAATGATATGGATATTTAAAAGTGAAACAATTATGGACAGGAATTGACATTTATAAAACTACTAGTTCAGAACAAGATTCTTTTATATCTATGGGCATGAGGTTGTTAAAAACAGTTAACATTTAAAAACCTAATTGTTTCAACTTCAGAGTTCACAAAATCCACAGTGCATGCTAATGCCATTTGCTAATAATAATGAGTTTCTGTGAAGATTTGGGCTTTTTTATTAGTAGTAAAAATTTTAACTGCCACCCCTGTGTTTAATATGACTTTCTCCCAACAAACCCCTTCTCCCTACCACACACAGACCCCTAAGGAACACTGCCTGTGCTTTCCAATTGCTCAAAGAATGATTACTATACTGACTTACCATGTAGTGTTAGTTTATAGTGTAGTATTAGTTAGTCTCTAATTTTTCAGAAATAATTTTAAACATGAAAGACATTAAATTGACAGCATTTTGTGATAAAACATTTTCACATATATTATATCACTCATCTCCTGCAGTCACCTTGTGAAATAAGCAGGTATCACCATGTCCATTTTATAGATGGTAGACTTAAATGAAAGAAGGTAACTGACTTGCCCAAGTTTCTATGATGATCAAATAGCAGAAATAAAATTAAAACTGCTTTTTGCAGGCTCCTGGTCCATATCTCATTGTCCCATTGGAGAAATATTATTATGTACCAGTTGGCTTTTGTACTATAAAAAAAACCACTCCATAATTAGTAGCTTAAAGGAACTGCCATTTTTGTAGTGATGATTCTTTGTGTCAACAACTTGGACCAAGCTCGGCAGGATATTTCTTCTGTTCTCCGCGGGATTCATTCATGTGTCTCTAGTCAGCTCCTGGTCAGTTAGGCAGCTCTGCTGCTGGCTGCTGTGTGGCTTTCAGCTGCGGTGATGGAGGCACCTGTGCCACATGCCTCTTACTACGCAGCAGGCGGCCTTGGGCTGGTTGACATGGTAGCTCAGGGTTCTAAGAGAGCAGGGGGCAAAGCCCAGTGTGCGAGTGCTTTTTAAGTCCCTGTGTTTCACATTTGCTACTCTCCCCATGGCCCAAACAAGCCACATGCCTAGTCCCAGTGTCGTTAGGAGAGGGTATTACAAAAGGTTTGTGCACAGGGAGACATAAACAGATGGGATTACTACTGCATGCAGTCTCAGCAAGCTAACTAAACACAAAAAGACTGAAAGTGGTGCTCATTTCATCATCTTTTCCCCCTGTAGTTGGCATGGCTTCATTAATATCACTCTTATGATCAAAACAACCATTACCTATGGATTCTTGGGAGATATAAAAAAAGTGATGAGTTGCAAAAAAGGGCCAAATATCTTATGCGTACTCTCAGCCAGTAGGTTCCTGCTTGTAATAACACCTACTTCTCAGTGAGTATTTTATAGGTGCCAGGCACTAGGCTATTTTCCTTCTCAAATGTGCAAAGTGAATCCACAAATTCCATTTTTCAGATGATAAACTAAGAGACATCTAGTAACTTGCCCAAGGTCACATAACTAGTGGCCAGAGAGCTTGGATGGAAACGTGCTCCTGATTCAAACACCCACACTTTTTCCACTGTACCACACTGCTGCTGCTTCCCGAGGGATCACCATGGTCATGGCTGGCAGTCCAAGGCAGACAGACAGAGAGCTTCTAACTCTGTCCAGAATAATGAGTGAAACTCTCAATATCCCTTTTCTAATAAAGGAGGTTATGTGTATTTATTACCATTTGACTAATGTTTCATGAAGCTTTTATGCTATAGAATTCTAATGGTAAGTTATAATGGCTATCTAGTGATTTCAAAAAGAAAATCACCAAATTTTTAGAATAGTTTTTGTCTCTACTGAGCAAGGATAACTAATGTAAGGCTAGATGTTTTGTTTGGAATGGGGGCATGGATTTCATTAAAGTAAAATGCAGGTAGTCCAAGTTTACTTATTATAAAAGCAATGAGAGAGATGGGAAAAGGCATAGAGACTGTGATAGAAATAGGAAGGAAAATAAAGAAAGAATGCCATAGTGATGGAAGAAAAGAAAATTAAATACTATGCAAATGTGCGAGAGTCCTTATTACCTAATTTAACACTGAGAAATTCTAGAATCATTGAGTCTTCTTTCCATGTCCCTCACAGGCTAGAAGGGGTTCCGGAAGTATTAGGTTGGGATGAAATGCTATAAACCATATAAAATTATGGTTTATATTTTTATTCTGTGGGTATGTCGGTGATTTATTTGGATTCCTTGATATTTTTACTTCATTTTAGTCCATTATATCTCCCCCACACCCCGCCAGATCTATGAAAAAGTGTGGTCAGAACAAGGACAGGTCCTGTGCTGTGTTGGTCTTCCTGGGGTTTCTCTGAGCTACCTTCTTTCCTGTTGTCCTAGTAACACTGAGGATGAGCCTTAAGTTGCCTTGGTTTTTTTCAGGAAAGAGGAGAGGATTAGTGCAGGTGGGCCCCAGAGAAAAGTGAAGATCATTGTGAAGAGAATGAGCTAAATGATGCTCCTCTTCCCCTAAAGGCTCTCTTGATTAGAGCACCCTCCCCTCTACCAAGTGTTAGAAACATCACTAATACAGTAGTGAACAATTGCTTCTTTCTTAGGAATTCTTAGCTATCTGAGTCCAGAGACAATGTCATATCTTAATTTGAATACCCAGTATTATATAGCACATAGTAAGTGTTCAATAAATTCATTTTATTAATACATGAACTTTTGAAATCCAGTTTGATATCCAGAAAGAAAAGAAGGCTTTTGCATTTAGAGCTTATTCAAAGATCTCTTGTTTACATAGTTTTTTACTGTTGTTCAAATACAGTTATCTCCATTTTCTCACTACCACTTTCCCCTGCCCTACCCACCCCCACCTCCCACCCTCAATCCCATCCCCTTTGTTTTGTCCATGTGTCTTTTATATGTGTTCCTTCACAACCTTTCCCCTTCTTTCCTCATTATCTCCCTCACCCCTCCCCTCTGGTTACTGTCAGTTTGTTCTTTATTTCAATGTCTCTGGTTATATTGTACTTGCTTGTTTGTTTTATTGATTAGGTTCCACTTACAGGTGAGATCATATGGTATTTGTCTTTTACCACTTCCTTTATTTCACTTAGAATAACGCTCTGCAGTTCCACAAGGAGATACCACTTCACACCATTTAGAATGGCCATCAAAAACAAACCAACATACAACAAGTGCTGGCAAGGTTGTGGAGAAAAGGCAACCCAAGTGCACTGCTGGTGGGAATGCAGACTGGTGCAGCCACTGTGGAAAACAGTATGGCATTTCCTCAGAAAACTAAAAATGGAACTGCCTTTTGACCCAGCAATTCCACTGCTGGAATTATACCCTAAGAATCCTGAAACACCAATTCAAAAGAACCTACACACCCCAATGTTCATAGCAGTGCAATTTACAATAGCCAAGTGTTAGAAGCAATGTAAGTGCCCATCAGTAAATGAGTGGATCAAACCAAAAAAACCCATAGTACATTTACACAATGGAATACTACACTGCAGAAAGAAAGAAGGAGCTCCTACCATTCATGACAGCATGGATGGAACTGCATATTTCTTTATTTATGTATTGATTCATTATTTTTGTTCCCATCCCCTTTTCACTTCCCTTTTGCAACCATAAGCTTATTCTCTACATCTGTGGGTCTACTTCTCTTTCCTTTATTCATTTATTTTTTGCTTTTTTAGGCTCCACTCGCAAGTGAGATCATACTGTATTTGTCTTTGTCTGACTTTATTTTACTTAGCATAATACCCTCTAGGTCCATCCATGTTGTCGCTGATGACTAGATTTCATTCTTTTTTATTACTGAATATTATTCTGTTGTGTGTGCATGTATGTGTATGCATGCACATATATATGTGACACACATATATATGTGCATGCATATATATGTGCATGTGTGCATGCATATATATGTGTGTGTGTGTGACACACATATATATATGTCACATCTTCTTTATCCACTCATCTACTGATGGACATTCAGCTTGCTTCCATATCTTGGCTATTACTATTAATCGTGCAATGAACATAGGTCAAGTACACACATCCTTTCAAATTAGTGTTTTTGTTTTTTATTATATATACCCAGAATTTTTAATTTTGGAGAATTTTCATATTGTATTCCATAGTAGCTGCACTAATGTACAATCTTGCCAACAGTGTGCAAGGATTCCCTTGTCTCTACTTCTTTACCGGCACTGTTGTTTGTGCATTTATTGATGATGGCCATTCTGACTGGTATGAGGTGATATCTCATCGTAATTTGCCTTTGCATTTCCTTTATGATACTGATGTTAAGTGTCTTTCATATTTCTGCTAACCCTCTCTACTTCCTCTTGGAAGAAATGCCTATACAGGTCCTTTGTCTGTTTTTATTAATTGCTCTGTTTGTTTGATATTAAGTTTTATGAGTTTTCTAAATATATTTTGGATAGTAACCACTTATCAGATGTATCCTTGGTAAATGTCTTCTCCCATTTAGTAGGTGGTCTTTCATTTTGTTGATGGTTTCCTTCAGTTGAAAATGTTTTAGTTTGATTTATTCTCATTTGTTTTCCTTGCTTGAGGCGTATACCCCCCAAAATATTGCTAGTGTCAGAGTTTACTGCTTATGTTTTTTTCAAGTTCTATAGTTTTAGCTCTAACATTTAAATCTTTAATTCATTTAGAGTTTACTTTTGTTTATGGGGTAAGAAATGGTCCAATTTTATTTTTTGCTAGTGTCTGTCCAGTTTTCCCGCCATTACTTAATGAAAAGACTGTCTTTACTTCATTGTGTTTCCTTGCCTCCTGAGTCATAGATTAATTGACCAAGTAAGTGGGAATTTATTTCTGGGCTCACTTTTCTGTACCATTGGTCTATGTATCCATTTTTTCCCCAGTACCATGTTGTTTTGGTTATTGTAGTTTTTTAATATAGTTTGATGTCAGGTTGTATGATATCTCCCACTCTGTTCTTTCCCAAGGTTTCTTTGGTTTTTCGGGATCTTTTGTGGTTCCATATAAATTTTAGGATTAGTAGTTCTAATTTTGAGAAGAACACTGTTGGTGTTTTATTAGGTATTGCATTGAATCTGTATATTAATTTAGGTAATAAGGACATTTAGGTAATAAGGACATTAATCTTTCAAATCCATAAACAAAATATATTCTTTTATTTATTTGTATCTTGTTCAGTTTCTTTCTTCAATGTCTTATAGTTTTCAGAAACATACTCTTTTTTTAAAGATATTTCCAACATCACAGGTTCCTAGCCCAGTTACCCCAAAATTAGATTCTTAAAAAACACACACTAGGAAAAGGGACTATTTTTATACTACCAGAATCCACAAAACTAATGCAGTTTCTTCCTTTGTCTCTCTTTTATATTTTCCTCCATCCTGAGTTCTGGTACTCATGTTGTAAGAGCATATCAATATCCATAGATATTCCTGACAAGTGTTGTCTGTTCTGAGTGCTGCACTTTAAGAAAACTACTGATGTATTGATTTGTATGTGGTGAGAGGAAGATGTCTGTCATGTAGAATACCGGAAACCACCTTGTAACTGGTGCTTGGAGCAACTCGGGATGTGGCACCTAGAGAAGAAAAGGCATGACAGATGTCTTGATTACTTACAGGGCTGTCATCTAGAAAGTTTAGTCTATGCAATGTCTAGCCTACAACTAACACCAGTATGTGGACACTACAAGAGAGTTTATTCTGAGCAACAACAGGAATCTAACACCAATGAGTAGATATTACCAGGGGGAATATACACATGCTCAACAAGCTAAAAATAACTACAATTGGTATATTTAGAAATGGAATTATATGGGGCCAGAACACACTGAGACAAATGAATGTCCTCGTCAAAAACAACGAATGGGAAAAGGAATAGGAAATGAATAGGAAAGACTGTGGTCAGACCGTAATGTACAAGACCGTCCGTGACTGCACTGAAAGGATGGGAAGAGAATCTGTCTAGAAGCACAAGGCACTTCAACCTTATGTGCCTCGGAGAGAAGTTTCTTAGTGGCATCCCAGGCTATAATTTTGTACACATTTTCCTGAAGCCGCTTGGTTTTGCACAGTGCCTCTATGGTGCACTTACTAATACAAACAATTAAGAAGACTTATGTTAAACGACTTGGAAACCCAGTGTCCACTTATTCATTAATTCTGCAAATATGTATTTATTGAACATCCGTTGCACCTGAAGCATTGTTCTAGGCTCTGGGGATAGAACTGTGAACACAAAGGAAAAGTCCCTACCCATAAGAACTTCTGTTCTAGGATCCAGAGGGGAGAGGGGAGGGAATTTCAGGGAAAAAGGGAGGGGATTATAGGAACAAGTATAAAGGGACACATGGACAAAAACTAAGGGGGGGGGGAAAGGGGAGGGAGGTGGGGAGCACTGAGGGGTGGTCTGGGATGGGAGTAAAAGACAGAAAACTGTACTGAAAAACAATTAAAATTAAAAAAATAAAAAAAATAAAGAACTTCTGTTCTAGTGATTACTTAAACTTCACTGATACATGTGTAAAGAATTAGTGTGGATTCTTGCCAGAAATAATTTTCCATCTATGTTTGTTGGTGTCTGCCAAATTTGCCTTAATTTGCATCCTAAGTAAAGAATTATCTTTTGAAAATACATTTTAATATATCAGTCATAGTCATCAGTTATAATTTATGTGTAAATTTTTTTTAATTTAAGGGAAATAGTTCCTTTTCTGGAAACGTTTTCACCTTTCTGGTGAGAGGAAAGAAGTGGCCCATGTGTGATGCACAGGCACATTGAGATTTGTTCCCCCAGGAATCTGAGTCTATAGTTACCACGTCATTCTGTCCACAATTCGTTTTTTGGGTTCCTTAACCATTACTTATGCTTTTGGTGTGTATCTGGGTTATAAACATCAAATAATTCAGTAAAATATACAAATTTCAAAATTTAATGTCACATTTAAAAAAGTCTTAATGATACAGTAATATCATAGTGTCACTTTAAATATTAGAGAAAATATGTTAGAAGTGATTTGATCTATAGACCTCTGTTTAGAAATTAAAACAGTGAGACAGAATGACTTTCTAAGGCTCAGAAGCACTTCGCTCAGTTTTATTTTCTCTGCCATTGGAATAGGCTGTAGACTTGGCTGAGGTTTATCAAAAGGCTGTGAATGGCCCATGCTGCTGTTCCCAGCATAGTGACTTAGGGTAAAGCTCCTAACTCATCTGGTCTATCAGATGCAAGGTGTTTGTTTTACCATCTGGCTCAAATTCCCAGTCATACTATGGTTCAGTTAAATCCTAGCAGGCAGATGACTTTCCAGTTTTCACTATTAAAATATGCATTACCTGAGGATCTTAGTCAATAATTAACTTTCTGACTTTTGTAAGGTATTGATTTCATTTACACCATGATATGTTTTGAGCATTTACTGGATGCTAAGCAGTGCTTAAATCCTTAAAATGTTTCAGCTGTTTAATTCTCACAACCTCTCAGATAGATACTCGTATTGCCCCCATTTAACAGAGGAAGAAACTGAAGGCAAAATATGTGTGGGGCCAAAACTTTACAGGACTAGTGAGCATCAGGAGTAGAATCTGTCTTTTAACTATCATCTGACTTCACATGATCTTAATTTAGCAGCAGCTGCCACAGACCCAGAAACTCTCAATGATCTGTCAGGATTATGAGAGTCTGATGGGGGTGTGGAAGAGTCACACTTTATATCCCGAGCTAGTTATTCACAATGCAGATGCTCTTAGAATGGCTCATTCTGCCCACCTACGTGATTTCTTAATCTAATATTTGTCTCGTAATTTTAAAAAAATCATTTATGTACTTAGAGAAGTAGGTATTTTTAAACAGACAATAGAAATAGACATTTTAAAATTTCCTTTGGCAAATTTTTTTTTTGAAATAGCTTTTTGATTTCCATGGTTGGTGCTCAATGTTAAGCCAATCTTTTGCATATGTGTTGGTAGCAGTGCTTTTATTCGTAATGTGAAATATTTGAGGCTCTCTTGTATAGGGCTGGTATCTCCGTCTGCCTATTATGCTTGTTACATTGTGTCACCCAAGTGAGGTCTTTTAAAAAGTCCCTAATAGTAAGTAGCAATTCATTCTTTATTATTAAGGCAGATAGACTGGCTATTTCTGACAACGTAGTAAAGCTCATTTTGCTGCCTCTTTTTTAAAACTGTATTTTGTTCCACCTCACACTCATTTCACTAAAGGAGAAAAATTAAAATTGCCTCGTTGACAATGCAATGATATCAGTTTTTCCTTCACAGAAACTAAACAAAATAAAACTCCTACTTGTAACTTTCCAGGGCTCACTTGTACTTTTATCAAAATGCCTGACAAGTTTCAAGGTTTTGTTTTCAACATAAATCTTTCTGTTTTGAAGCACTTAGTTTTGTGGTTTTTGAAGCGGAGTATGGATAAGAGAGTCCATTTAATGAAATTTAGAATTGACTCATCTTTTTTTCTCTCTTCTCTCTCCTCCAGCTCTTTCTCTTTGTTGTGTGGAACTTTGAGCTCTACATGATACCACTGGTTTTGTTGTTACTATTGACATGGAACTACTTCTTGATAATATCAGGGAAAGATAACAGGCAACGCGATACAGTAAGTCTCTCTTTTCTTGTTTATCTGTGTTTTTGTTCTTATGTCTAGTCCTTCCAACAAGATCAACATTGAATTTGGTTTTACACACCAGAAATTCTGTCTATAAATATTCAGGTTCAGAGAAAAGTTTTATCAGTTCAAAACTAACACTTCTTTGGTTCTAACACAGTAGAAAGTATTCACTATTTTTGCCATTACTCATCTTGGTAGCAACTAAAGTTGGGAGAACACCAAAGTATGAACTATAATTTTTAATTATAAATGGATTATTCCAAATGATTATTTCTTTCATTGTCTTTATTTGTGTTTTTGACCTAATGAATTCTGACTTAAAACATAATATCACAAAATTATTAATGATCAGACCAAACAAAATGTGTTTTATTTAAGACATTTCTCTGTGGGCAGTCATTAGAACCAAGGTAGAATTGATGATGGTCGGCTGGCCTGAAAAAGTATCTAAGGTATCTAATTCAATAAACATTCACCAAACTACAACAAATATTCTTCTCTGTGCCGGGGGTGTGTTAGAGTACCTGCTCAAGGATAGGAGTTTTCATTCAATCTAGGGAAAGTTATACAGAACCCTTGCCCTCTCTGGCATTCCTGAAACTTTTTAGGATGTGTGAGACCACCTTCTCTCTCTCTAAAAGAGGCGTAGGCTGAGAAGCAGAAGCTAGCCACAGAACAATTACACTTGTCCTTTTACCAACCTTGATTCCTCTTAGATTATCTCAATCGCTATACCCTTAGCAAACATCCAATTTCAGAAAGCTTTTTCATCTATAAATAAATGGGAGGGGAGTTACTTCTCCAGATAAGACATTTGCAATTTGACAACTCTATAGACAACTGTTGACAAGAATTTAAAGTTTTGTCAAACATGAGAAACCTTGGTAGTTATATGTCTCCATTAGATTACATGGAGGGGTTATTTTTTTTGCTTGCCATTAAGGGTTTTCATTTGATTTATAATTAGGACTTTTTGCCATAATAATGCAGAAACAGTTATTTGATTGTCAGCTTAATACCTTATGAAATACTTTATTATAATAGTTAACACCATAATGGTTGTACAGACATACCCGTGACATAAAAAAATTTCTCTTTTAAATAACACAAGCAAAATACACTCTTAATAATTGGCTTTATCACGAAAGTAAAAGAAAAACCCTGGTGCACAACCATCAGGTATGTGGTGAAGTTGCCAACAAAGCCGCCTGTCTCTCTCACTGGATCACACACTCAGTCTGCCTTTGTCCTTGCCACTGTCTCTAGCACATGCTTTGCAAGTTAGAGATGTTCAAAACTTTTTTTAAAAGGTTTAACAAACTAAATGTGAAATTGCTAATAGGAGATTTTAGTGGTTAGACAGCACCAACACACAAGAAGTTATTATTGTTGGCAAGGATTTCAGGGCTATGCTTTTAAATGGCACACTGAGAGACAAGCTCCGAATGCCATACGCATTGGTGTCATGGGCACTCGTAGGTGGTTTTGTCAATTAATACAAGACGTTTTCTTTAAGGAAATAGGACTCTCTCAGACAATTGCTTTTTCGTGCCATTTATTTCAGGGAGATTGTTGAGGGACAAGATCATCTGCTTTTCATTCGGTTGCCTTGAGACAAATTTGCAAATAAGTATTATTTGCAAATAGCAAAAAGTGCTAATTTAGTTTCAGCTTTCTAATCCTATAAGGGTGCTTATCTTCAATATTTAGTCACTGGTTTGAGTATTCTTAGTGAAAAATTTTGAAACTATAGACTTGTTATCTTCTTTATAATACACCTGCTTTAACTGAAAAGGTTCGCTTCTAGAGGGGGAGTAATATAAAATGTATTCCCTTATACTTAATATTCTCTAAGGATTTTTATAAACCTATTGAAAAGTTACATATTATGCAAATTTTTCTACATCCATTTTTTCCAAAAAATAGAACTTCCAAACTAGTATTTGCCAAGTCTTTTCTTTCAGGCGCCTCCCGAACAGACTCCCCTTTAAGCCGTGGACGTTTGATTCCCAGCACAGCCCTCTGTGAAACACTGCGTAGTCTGACTTTCATGGAATGCCAACTATACTCCATAACTCCCAGTAATTGCCTTTTCTTTGCCCAAAACACACATAGCCACGTAGTCTGTTCTTTCGAGACACCAGCGCGGCAATCACAACGTTTTATTCAGCTTCTCATTCACTGGCTCAGTTGAGACCTTATGTAACTCTTAAATCCAATTTGTCTAATTGTGTTTTCTGCCATACCCAGCTGTGCATTTGAACTGGTTGCTCCTTTTGAAAAGAAACCTGGTTTATGCTATTATACTTTGCTGGTTACAAATTATATATGTATATATCACATATTTTTGTACATATATATTCGCACACATACACACACACACATAAATTAAAGGAAAGCGTTCGTTTATAGGAGTTACCATGCTGTGCTTAAGTGGCTACTGCATAGTGCATAGCACTAGAAGAATACTATTTTGGCCTAAGTCTGTATTGGTATCCAGAAAACACTGCAGAATTTTTTCTGCTTGTGTGAAAACTTTAGGGAATGTCTGAAGTGCTTTAATCACACTGTTGGCTGATTCCAAACTATGAAACTTTCTGTTTAGTGGGTGGGGAGAGAGAGAAGAGAATATGAATTATGAATAAATGAATATAAATGAATTTTCTGTCATGAAAAACAAAATCTCATCTGTACATTCAGCTGAGAAAATTCAATTAGGATGAAAATTATAAAAAAAAATAAATCAAAATGACCTTCGGGTTTGTATAGCAAAGAGAGACAGGGAAATATTGCTTATGTAAGGAGTTAAAAGAGGAAAGAAAATAAACACTGTGAACGATGAAAAGTGCATAGATGGGTAAAAATTCTGTCTTCAACATATTGATAGTTGAGATTAATACTAAAATAGGAAAGGATTTCTTTGTGTGTTTATTGTTTACTTAGGAGATCATTTCCTTTCTTGGAGACTTAAGATCACAGGAGCTGAAACCCCCTATCCCTTTCCCACCACGGTGCCTCTTCTAGTTAATGAGAAAAATGACATGTGATCCCTGCCGAGTACCTTTTGCTTCCCTTAATGAGCTGAGACAGCGGAGGACAGGATAAGGAAACAGTCGTTCCTGAGGCTAATGCTGCAGACTCCGAGGGGCCGTGAGCAAGAGGCATGGTTGGAACTGGCATTTCACCTCTGCTCTTTCCTAGCTGGCCTTGTTAAAAATAAGTCCTAGATCTGAATCCACCTATACTCCATCATGACGCTAAAATCTCCAGCGTGAGAATTGTCAGGCTTTTCCAGAGAAGACTGTTTAGTACATGCTTCATTCGGCAATGTCCCTGACATGAAGGGGATGTAAGACGGGAATGTGTCTCGATTTGAGCTGTCAGTGCAAAATCTGGGGAAAACTGCTCCTGCACTGCCCATGAAGCTTGTGCCAACTTTTCACGTCACAGTTACGGTGGACTGAAATTGTGTGTGTTGGGTGTGTGTTGGAGAGTAGATGTCAGGAAGTAGCCTTTACTGTGGTCTTTACTGACTACTGACCCCTCATGACACCTTGGGCACTGCACCATGTTAAGCACTTTTTTCAGGTCACTTGGTCCTCCCCCAGGAGAGAGAAGCTGATTGTGTCAGCCCAGCCAATGGGCCGGGTTCTTCTAAGTCAGGTGACCCCTGGTCTCTTCCTTTATGACAAGCAAGGGAACATACTCCCGAGGAATAAGCATGGCTACAAGAGCCCTTCCTTCAGAGAGGAGACTCCAGTGTCAGAGAATGAAAGAAATGGGTTAGCTAAGCAGACAAGTGTGTATTGCTCCTCTATGAGACAGGTATCATTATCACTACTTTATATCCAGTTAACAGAGCAGAGAGGTTAAATAGCTTAGCCAAAAGCACCAAAGCATGCAGTTAGAACATAGCAGAGTGGGCACTAAAACCTGTCAATCCATCTGACATTCGTGCTGTTCCCCTCTTACCACCCACCAGTCAGTCCCATTTCCTCTTAGGGCTGTGTTTGGGTACCTCCTAGGTCTCCCTGGGCACCTTTAGAGCAAGTTTCTCACTTGAGTTGCAGGAAAGCCAGTAGCACTCACTCTACCTTTAAGCACACTGTAGGAAGGAAAACCCTTATTCTTCGCACCCCCCTCCCCCGCCCTGGCCTCCTTACCTCTCATTCAGGGAAATGGAGCAGATAATGATCAAACAACTTTTATGTATTGGTTTTCTGCTAAGCCTTTTAAAGACATCAGCTCTTTTTATTCTTCACCATAACTGCATCGAATAAATTATTCTACACGATTTTTGTCCTCATTTTGCAAATGATATAATCAGACAGGAAATATTAATGAACTCCACAGAGTAAGTGGGATGTGAACCCAGTCCTGCTGTGCTCTGAAACCCTGGTTATTTCCATGGTACACGCTTAGGGGTGGCTTTCCCAAGGATTCACTTTTTTTTCTAAAGATTTTATTTATTTATTTTTAGAGAGAGGGGAAGGGAGGGAGAAAGAGAGAGAGAAACATCAATGTGTGGTTGCCTCTCATGTGGCTTCCACTGGGGACCTGGCCCACAACCCAGGCATGTGCCCTGACTGGAAATCAAACTGGCGACCCTCGGGGTTTGCAGACCACGCTCAATCCACTGAGCTACATCAGCCAGGGCACAAGGAATCACTTTTTAAGTGCCCAGGTCCTTACGTGGAATCCCAGGGAACGTCAAGTTCTTATGATGTACCCACTGGCCTCTCATGAACTAGTGCTGTTTGATCCCAGGTGACCCTCTTACTTTAAAAATATTCATGACCTAGGGGACTACTTTCTACCCACCCCAGTGAGCATGGGAGCAGTAAGTAAAGCTGAAAATCCTTCACATAGGCAGAGAAAGTCTTTAAATGTCTTTGACATACAAAAATTCTTCAACAGCATTTTTTAATTATACTTCAAAAGAACATCCACTTTTACTTTATGATATTCCTCCCACATAATCTCAGTTGCTTAATCAATGGAGGCAAGAAGACTGAAGAGTAGAGTAGATCAATGAAATCACTTTCTGACTCAGGATCTGACTGTGACACAAATTGAGCCGAAGTTTGCTTGCTGAAGTACTTCAGTAAATACTGAAAAGTTTGTTAGCTCCCTCAAATGGCAAAGACTTTGGGGGTTCTTTTCTCTGTTCAAATATTGTTTCTTGTTGGGTCTGTTCCAATTAGGCCCAGAGCCCTTCCCTCTAGAAATACAGCTTGTAAGAAGTTAATATTTTTTTCTTTTTTAAATGTAATTAAATATATTAGGATAACACTGGTTAATAACATTATGTAAGTTTCAAGTAATCAGTTCTGTAATATATCTGCATGTTGCATTCTGTGCTCCGCACCCACACTCTAGTTTCCCTCCGTCACCGTATTTCGACCCCCCTTACCTTCTTCAGTCTCCCCTTCCCCACTGGTAACCACCATGCTGTTGGGTGTGTGTGTGTGTAGGGTTGTTTTTGTTTGTTCATTTGTTGCTTTCCCTTTTTTATATCCCCTGTATGAGTGAAATCATGTGGTTTTTGTCCTTTTCCTCCTGACTGATTTCACTTGTCACGATATTCTCAAGACCCATCCATGTTGTGATAAATGGCAAATGAGTTTTCTTATGACTGAGTAGTATTTCATTGTATATATGTACCACATCTTTATCCGATCATCCCTTAAAGGACACAAATTATTCACAACAGCCTTGGCTATTGAGAATAATGCTGCAATGGGCATAAGGGTACATATAGATTTACGAATAAGTGTTTTCAAATTTATTTGAGTAGAAATCCAGAAGAGGGATTGCTGGGTCATATGGTAGCTCTATTCTTAGGTTTTTTGTTTTTTTTTTGAGGAAGCTCCATACTGTTTTCCATAGAGGGTGCACTAATTTACACTCCCATCAGCAATATACAAAGGTTCCCCTTTCTCAACATTCTCTCTAATATTTGTTATTTCTTGTCTTATTGATAGTAACCATTCTAACAGGTGTGAGGTGGTATCTAATTGAGGTTTTGATTCACATTTCCCTTATAGCCTGTGAGATTGAGCATCTTTACATATATGAGTATCTGTTGGCCATTTGTATGTCTTCTTGGGAAAGTATCTGTTCAGGTCCTATGCCCATTTTTTAATTAGACTGCTTGTTTTTTGTTGTTGAGTTGTATGAGTTCCTCATTATATTTTGGATATTAGCCCCTTGTCGGAGGTGTAGTTTGTAAATATCTTCTCCCATTGGGTTTCATTTCATTGATGGTTCCTTTTGCTGCACAGAAGCACAGTTTGTTCTAGTCACATTCATCCATCTTTGCTTTTACTTCAGTTACACTTGGGGTCAAGTTTACAAAAATCCCTCTGAGATCAGGGTCCATAAGTTTAGTGCCTATGTTTTCTTCTGTGTATTTTATTGTTTTCAGGACTCGCATTCAAATCTTCAATCCATTTTTAGTTAACTTTTGTGTATGGTGTCAGATAGCAGGGTAGTTTCATTTTTTGGCACACGGCTTTACATCTTCCCAACACCATTTATTGAAGAGGCTTTCCTTTTTACATTGTATGGTTTTGGCTCTTTTGTCAAAAATTAGTTGCCCGTGTATGTGTGCATTTACTTCTCAATTCTATTCCATTGGTCTGTGTGTCAGTTTTTTTTCTGCCAATGCCATACTGTTTTGATTACTATAGCCTTGAATTCAGGGAGTCCAATACCTCTAGCTGTGTTATTTTTTCTCAGGACTGCTGTGGCTATTCAGGGTCTTTTGCAGTTTCATACAAATGTGAGGATTTTTTGTCTTATTTCTTTGAAAAATGCCATTGGAATTTTGATGGGGATTGCATTTTTTATATTACTTTGGGTAATATGGCCATATTAACTATGTTAATTCTTCTAATTCATGAACATGGAATAGCTTTCCATTTCATTTGTGTTTTCTTTAATTTCTTTTAACAATGTCTTGTAGTTTTCAGTGCACAGGTCCTCCATTTCCTTTGTTAAGTTTATTCCTAAGTGTTTTATCTTTTTTTCTTGCAATTGCAAATAGATGTTTTCATTTTTCTAACATTTCATTGATAGTACACAAGAGCACAGATTTTTGTACATTGATTTTATATTCTGCAACTTTATTTGCTTATTGTTTCTAATAGTCTTTTGGAGGAATCTTTAGGATTTCTCTGTATAGAATTATGTCATCTGCAAATAGTGACAGTTTTACTTCTTCATTCTCAATGTAGATGCCTTTTGTTTTTTTCTCTTGTCTAATTGCTCTGGCTAGGACTTCCATTACTATGCTGAATAATGATGGGCATTGTGTTATTCCTGATCTTAAAGGAAAAGCTTTCAGTTTTTCACAGTTGAGTATTATATTAGCTGAGGTTTGTCATATACATTGAGGTACTTTCCTTCTCTACCCATTTTCAGGAGTGTGTTAATCATAAATGGGTGTTGTATCTTGTCCAGCTTTTACTGCATCTATTGACATAATGGTATAATTTTTATTTATTTTGTTAATGTGGTATATCACATTAATTGATTTGCAACATTGAAACATTCTTGCATCCAGAACAAACCCCAGTTCATTGTGACATATTATCTCTTTAATTTATTTTTATATTCAATTTGTTAGTATTTTGTTGAGGATTTTTGGATCTATGTTCATCAGAGATATTGGCCCATAATTGTGTGTGTGTGTGTGTGTGTGTCTGTGTGTGTGTGTGTCTGTGTGTGTGGTCCTTGCCTGGTCTGGGTATCAGGGTGATGTTGGCCTCATAAAAGGAGTTAGAAACTATTCCCTCTTCTTCCATTTTCTTGAAGAAGTATAGTTATTAAGTTTTCTTTGAATGTTTGTTAGAATTTATCAGTAAAGCCATTAGGTTCTGGACTTTTGTGTTTTGGGAGGTTTTTGAATGCTGTTTTAATTTCCTTACTGTTAATCAACCTGTTCAGGTTTTCTGGTTCTTCATGGTTCAGTCTAGGAAGGTTATATATTTCTAAGAATTTGTCCATATCTTCCAGGTTGTCAAATTTGGTGGCATAGTTCCTAGTATTCTTTTATGATCCTTCGTATTTCTGTGGTGCTCATGGTAACTTATGTTTCATTATTGATTTTGAGTCATTTCTCTTTTTTCCTTGGTGAGTCTAGCCAGAGGTTTGTCAATTTTATATATCTTTTCACAGATCCAGCTTTTTGTTTCATTATCTTTCTATTGTCTTTTTGTACTCTGTTTCACTTAATTCTGCTGTAGTTTTTATTCCCTTCTTATTCTTACTTTGGGCTTCATTTGTTCTTATGTTTCTAGTTCTTTAAGTTGAAATGCTAGATTATTTTAGATTTTTCTTGTTTCTTCAGGGAAGCCTATAATGCTATAAATCCTCCCCTCTTAGTGCCACTTCCACTGCGTCCCCCAAATTTTGATATGCCGTATTGTCATTTTTGTCTGTCTCTATGAATTTTTAATCTCTTCTTTTATTTTTTTATTTGACTCAACTGTTGTTCAGTAGCATATTGTTTATTCTCTACACATTTGTGCTTTTTTTCAGTGTTCTTCTGGTAGTTAATTTCCTGTTTCATACCTTTCTGGTAAAAAAATATTTTTGGCATGATTACAATCTTCTTAAATTTATTGAAACGTGTTTTGTTTGGTCTATTCTTGAGAATTTTCCAGAGGCACTTGAGAAAAATGTATATTCTATTGTTCAGGGATGAAAAGCTCTGTAAATATTATGTCCACTTTGTCTACTGTGTCATTTAATGTATTTCCTGTTGAGTTCCTATCTGGCTGCTCTGTCCATTATTGTCCATGGGGTATTTAGGTACCTTTCTATAATTGTATGTTTCTCAGTTTCTCCTTTAGATCTGCCAGTAATTGTTTCATACATTTTTGTGCTCCCAAGTTCGGTGCATATATGTTGATAGGTGTTATATCTTCTTTGATGAACTTTCTCCTTTATCACTATAAAATGTCCATTCTTGTCTTTTGTTACTTTTTTATCATGAAGTCTATTTTGTGTGATGTAAGCATAGCTACACTTGATATTCTTGAAGTATCATCTTCCACCCCTTCACGTCTACAGGATCAGACCCAGGGGAAAAAAAGGAATTATCTCCTGAAGGGTGGGCCTCATGTGGTACAGGCTTCCCCCACTAGATGAGTGTTCTAGGAACCCATCTGTATCAGTGCATCAGCTGGCATTGTTGGGAGAGGCTACGTTCAGCTTCAGGGAATTTTTTTTGAAGACTCTTTCAGCACGTTTGCCCATTTCATGATGGGTGGATTATGAGCACACCTGCCCACTCCTCGCTGAGAGTTCAGCAGTTTTTTAACCAAAAACAGCATTACCCCCATGCCTTACTGTCCCTGTTCACCTGATCTCACCTCAAGCGACATTTTTTGTTTCCCTGGATGAAAAAAGTCTTCAAAGAGAAACATTCTGCTGATGTGGAAGAGGTGAAACAAAAAATGGCAGAAGCCCTGAACAGCATCAAGCTCAACACGTTCAAAACTGTTTTGAGCAGTGGAAAAAAAGGCTCAATAGGCATGTTGCATCAAATGGAGAGTACTTTGAAGGTGACTGAAGTTTAAACCTGTAAGAATAAATACACAATTTTTTACAAATAAATTTCAGGGTTTTTGGGTCCCACCTCTTTTGTTTGTCTCTGTAGCTGAGTCGGATCTCCTAAAGGCAACATACACTTGAGTCTTGTTTTTTAATCCATCCCACTACTCTGGGCCTTTTAATTGGTGAGTTACTCTATTTACATTGAGTGCGTATTTGTATATGAGGACTTACTAATGCCATTTTATCTTTTATTTTCTAGTTGTTCGGTATCTCCATTGTTTCTTTTCCCTTATGTTTCTGTGTGTTGTTTTAGTTTGGTGGTGTTCTATGATTTTTTTCCTCAGTTTCCTTTTTTATGTTACATGTCTCAGTTCTAGATTTTTACTTTGTGATTACCATTACGTCATGCAGAAAAACAAGTTTCACATGTACAACAGTCTTTTTTCTTCTCATTGCATCGTATCACCATTCATCTTTGCAAGTTCAGTACTTTTTCTCCTCCCCTGTGTTTTCACAAATTAAACCTTTTTTATGCTTGTCTTTGTTTCCAAATTGCAGAAGCTAATGTATTTTTGTTACTTTTACCCTCCAGTAATCTTTGTTATAATTAAATGTTTAATATTTACTCCAAAATAGAGTTACCGTTTCCTATTACTGTCTATCTGTCATCTTACTCACAGTTTTCAATTCTTTTGTCTTTTTTCTTCAAATAGAAGACTTCCTCTCAACATTTCTTGTAATTCAGGTCTTACGGTGGTAAATTTCCTCAGCTTGTTTGCCTGGAAAAGACTTTACTTCTCCTTTTTATATAAATGATATCTTTATGGATATATTGCTTTGAGCTGGTGATTTCTCTCTTTTAATATTTTGCATATTTGATTCTACTTTCTCCTGATTTGTACTTTTTTTGCTCAAAAATCCGATGATAATCTGATGGAATTTTCTTTATAAGTTATAGTCTTTGTCTTTTTTTTTTTCCTGGCTGCCTTAAGGATTCTTTCTTTGTTGTTAACTTTTGACAATTTTAATATAATGTGTTTGGAAGAGGATCTTTTTGTGTTGAAATAATTAGATGCTCTATTAGCTTTTTGGATTTGAGGATCCAGCTCTTTCCATAGTTTTAGGAAGCTCTCATTGATTATTTGCTTGAATAGGCTCCCTGTTCCCTTCTCCCTCTCTTCTTCCTGTTATAGCTATTATTCTTACATTGTTCTTTCTAATGGAGTCAGACAGTTTGCATAGACTTCTTTCAATTTTTTAAACTCTCAATTCTCTCTTCTTTGGAGTTATTTCTAGATTTCTATCTTCAAAATCACTAATTCTTTCATCTGGTCTGCTCTATTTCCTAAGCTCTCTGGTTCATTCTTCAACTCATTTATTGAGTTCTTCAGCTTCAGCATTTTTGTTTGGTTCTTTTTTGTAGTTTCAATCTTGTTGACAAAGAGAGTGAAATGAACAAAAATCTCTTTTGTTCATTGATTTTATTCCTGAGCTCACTGAACTGCCTTTCTGAGTTTT